>JAXQQM020085798.1:0-22650 GCA_034641835.2 Pinus albicaulis | reverse complement strand
AACCAATTCCAACAACCAAAACCAAAAATTTTCATGCTTACATATACCAAGTACATAATTGTTAGTGTCAGCCTTTGCAGCCTTCCTTCAGTGATCAAACATGCTCTTATAAAGTGATTTTAAGGTGTCAAGGTCAAATTTTGTCATTTCAAAGAGTTTTCAAGCAAAATTTGGTCACTAGGCATTAGGTCTAGGGTTTGCTTTCACTCCTTCCAAAGCTGTCCAAATGTTGATCCATGTCACCATTCAGTTGAGTGTACCATCATTCAGAGGGTTTTCATCATCATGTCAAGTTCCATTGAGTCATTTTACACCTTGTTCATGCTTCAGTTGTGCCTAGGTAAGGTCCATTTCCCTCTCCTAGGGTTTTGGAGGTAATTTCTCTTGGATGGTCAAATCATCGGAAAAACTTGTATCCCGATGTTCACACACCTTCCCCTATCCTTAATGTACTTTATTAAACACTTCCCATCACTGAGATCCCCAAATTCCTCATTTTTGCACAAACCCTAGTTTCTTGCCACAACTTGGCAATTTTCTAGGCTAGGCCTGTGTTTTGCCCTTTTGGACCCCTTCCCCTCACTCAATCTCTGAGATTACACTTTCCCCTGCTTCCTAACATCCCTCCCTACTTTCCAAAATTTCCCCAAGAATTTAGAAGCCCCTTATCCTTTTCATTTCGCTTCATTTCGACAAAATCCCTTGTTTCACACATCGGGATCGGTTTCACTCAACAGATGTTTCAGAGAAATCAAAGATGAATTTTGGACAACTGAGAGAGGTTTTTGTCCAAAACATCCCAAGGAAGAAAAACCTCTTTCACGTTTTACACAGGTATCATGGTTTTAGAGAAATGTCAAAAATATCGTCGCCTCAGGAGAATTGAATGCACCTATGAAGTGACCTTGGGAAAATCAAGATTTCTCCTAGCATGGTTGGCTAAATGACTTTCTTGATGAGTCAAAGGATAACTAGACACAAATATATTTCCAATGAGCTATCATGAGCTCAATTTGGAGTTGAGGAAGACCTTCAAACGTTGCCTGCAACAGCGCTCTGCCTTAAGGCAGCCTCATTCTGCTCATTTTGACTAGTGTTGGGAGATTTGATTTTTGATAAGCTAAATGAAATCCAAATTGCAGAATTCCACTTGTGTTGGAAATTATACTCCAAGAGCTTTTCAACAAGCTATCACACGCCCGATTTGGACACCTGGAAGGCCTCCAAAAGCTTCCTACAAAATGCACTATGTAGCTGCTCATAGAAAAGTGCGCGCGACCCACTTGAGCGGGCGCTACCCACTTGAGGGGCGCGACCCACTTGAGCGCCACAGCCAGTGTAAAATTGAACGGGCGCTACCCACTTGGGGGGCACAATACACTTGAGCGGGCGCTACCCACTTAACAACAGAGCCCAGAAAATTGTGTTTTGTGCCCAGTTTTGATTCAAGTCGACTCCAACAACTTGCAAACAGGTTTTTATCATTGCTCAGTAGATTTTTAAAAATGTTGTGATGTTATTGATATTGGGAAAGAGGCCATGTTTGGAGAAGAATGTATAAACCCTACATTCACATGAAAATTAATTCCTTAAAGGTTTTGAAAGTATATGGGCAGTTTTATGAAAAGTTTGAAAACTCTTGAATGGTAAATATGCTCATGCCCTAGCACGTTGTGTATATCATCCTCACGCCCTCAGTTATCATTTTATCATTACTATCATGCTCTTTCATGTTTTTGCACAGTTTCATGTTGACTAGTATAAAGCCTCCATCACCATATCACTGCTGCCATCACCATAATATTGCCGCTGTCATGGTTATTTGTGTCACTATGGTTATTGTCGTGTTGTCCCTATTCTCCAGTTCATAAACACAATCTCATGCTTTTCCCCTTTGACAAGTTTTGGCCATCATTATAAAATTATACCATACATCTGCATTTGGTTTTCATTTGTCAAACTTACTTGTGATCGAAACAGTGATAGTTTTTATGCCATTAAAACAGAGCCATCCTCATTATGATTTTGTTTTCCTGTGGTACTTGGGTGCATGGGTGACATTTATTGGGTTTTGAACAAACATTAAAACTTTGCCTTCACTGCACCTATATGAGCATCCATATTGCAAATATCTTGTTCAAAGCCATGTCAGAGACGGATTCAGTTTATGAGCAAGGATATGAGCAGGACAATGACTCAACCGTTGAGGTTGATGTACTGAGATGGAGCATAGCAGTGCACCAGTAGTGGTAACATATCAGAGAGGCCACAGAGCTCTGTTTGCAGCATCACGACGAGTACTATCTCCACCCAGGGTGGAAGGGGTCTCGTTGACTTCATCAACAGCGCGAGTACTATCTCCACATGGCGTGGAAGGGGTCTCGCCTTCTTCATCAGCATAGGTACATTCATAGGATCATGATAGAAACAAAGACATGTTCCGTCATATGAAAAATCATTATTGGGCTCGCATGCATGTCTGCAAAGCGAGAATGAAGATTCTGAAGAGGAGGTTGAGCGAAGCACTAAAACGGCGGAAAAGGCCTGATCCACTCCGGATTTTGGCCGATGCTTCGTTGGCTGGGCATGATACATGATGAAGAGTCTTCGCTCCGAATTTTAGCAAATTCGGAGAAAAGTTTTGTCATTTTGAAATTTTTGGTCTCAAAAACAGGTTTTTCAGTTAAGCGGGTAGCGCATCCATATGCTCACTTTTTTTCGGGACACTTGCTGAAGGAAATCTTTGCATTTCTGGATTTTTCATGGTAAGTTATCCATCCTCAGGCATTGCCGAAGCATTTCATCAGATTTTGAATGGTCAAAAAGCTCAAAAACACCATGAAAACCACCTTGCTGCCACCTTTTGCACCAGCAGGAAGTACTTCTGGGAGAATGAAGTTTTGGAGGGGAAAATGAGCTCCAAATTGAAACATTCCACTTGGGTTGGATAGCAAACATCCAGGGCTTTCCAACGAGCTATCCTGAGCTCAATTTGGATGCCGGGAAGTACTTCAAAATCAGGCTGAAAGGCGCGCGACCCACTTAGCTCAGGGGCGCGACCCACTTAAATTTTTGGCTGAATTTTCAACTTCCAGCTCAGATTTTCGGCCAGTTGGGACCAGTTTTGCTTGTGGATGAAATTTTTGGGTTTTTATGATGTAAATTGATGGTTGACATGTAACTTTGGCTCATTTTTACCTATTCTAGAAGATTCACTCTCAAAAAAGTGAAAATCATGTAAATGAATCAGTTTCCACCCTTTTAGAGGCAAGTTGTTTAGATGCCTAGATTCTAGTTCCTTGTTTAGAATTTGTTGAAACTGATCCCTGAAGAAGGAATTCGACCCCTAGAGGCATGGGAAGGGGTTAGAGTGATCTATATGATGTAATTTCTCAATCATTTTCAGAGGTTGGACTCTTGGGAAGCTTTTGGCACCATTGTACATATTTTTTCATATTTTGGCTAAGGAAAGATCAGAGGTTTTGCGGCACCTGTTGGGATTCTTGTGGTGTTCTGTTCTTGATGGTGTTTTCTCTCTGTTTACTGTAATTTTCTTCATGTTTAATGTATGCCATTTCTCACTCATGCTTCTTAAATTAAATGAATGAGTAGATGAGGTTGAATCCATTGTTCACAGTGCTCTGCCTTTGAATTCATTTAGTTTTACATGTTTTCGACTGTTTGGAGAGGATCCAAGTTCTTCTTTTCCCTCTTCAGCTCCTTATCATTCTAATCTGTCCATATATCCAATCAAAAGCATCAAGACATTCACCTACCTCGCCCCAACTCGAATTCTGCAAAGATCTGACCTTATCCCCGGACCCAAAATTTGTTTTTCCCATTTCTCCAGCGAAAACCCAAAAATCAAAAATCAAACATACCTATCTCTTTACTAGCCTAAAATCAGTTCCCTTTTAAAGTCATCTCGCACCCTATTTCTCATTTTATCAAGATTGACAGAGAGAGCCCTCTCCTGTCCTCGTAGGGCTAGCTACGAGGCTGAGCGTGGTTTGATGTAGCCTTGAGTTTTACCTCATTTCAGCCTGAGGTAGATTTGAGCGCTAACATAGTGGCGACTCTACTGGGGAGAAACTCAAATCGTTTGCTTGTTATAGATGGAGTCTGAAGTCACACCAGGTAGCCTTCAAAACGCTGTTGCTATGCATCAGCGAAGTAGATAAATGCTGCTTCAGTCGATCTCCGGTTTAACTTGTAATCGTAGGATTTAACTTGTAAATTACCCCAGTACATGTATTGAGTTCAGATCTGATGGTTGATGGTGGACAATGATCAGACATAAGAAGGCTGAAATCATTCACCTGGTGACTCCAATTCAAATTCTGGAGGACTGACTCTTTCTCTGAGAAAATGGAAGGATCTTACACAAAGTTCAGGTATCTAAAGTGGAATGGTATTCAGGATCTAATCTGCTTTCTTGTAAACTATTTCTTTGTTGTTCTTGAAGCTGTCCTGAAAGTTTTTCAGAATTTGTTGTATGAGAAAGGTGATCAAAATCTTCACTCGACCCATTCAAAAAGTGTAAATGCTGAGTTTCCCTTTGATCCTGGTCTCCTTACTTTTCCCACATATTATGATGACTTTCTTCAGAGTGATGAGCCTAAAGAAAACAAAACTGATCCCACAGCTCTTGTACATGCCCCTATACCTTGTAAAATTCTAGATCGGTACAAACCTCTTGTTTTACCTTCTGTTCTTCATGCTTTTCCTGCAAATTATGACCTATATCTACCAAGATTTGATGGTGAACGTAACAATGTCAACGCTGAGCAACATGTGCAGAATGTTGAGAATTTTCTAGATCTTTTTGAAGTTGATGATGAAGATGTTAGTATCAGACTTTTTGCTCTTTCTTTGCAAGGCCAAGTGAAGAGTTGGTTCAAAGCCCTGCCTGATGCGAGCATCACAGATTTTCAGCAGTTTGTCAAAGTTTTCCTTGACAGATGGATGATCGGACATAATTTTTTGTTGATTATAGAAGAGTATAATCAGCTCAAAAGAATGCCAGGTGAGACAGTACAACAATTTTCTGCTAGATTTAACCAAGTTTATTATTCAATGCCAGTTGATATAAGACCTTCTCCTAGATCTGCTCTCTTGCACTACCCGGGTGCCTTTGATCCGGAAATGGAGTTTCAGCTGAGAGAAAAGAATATTGTAACACTTCACGAGATGCAGAACAAGGCAGTGAATGTAGAGGCTCATTTGCTGATCTTGAGGGCAAGGTTGAAGGAAGAAGAAAAGAAGAATGTTTCAGAGCAGCTGACACTTTCAGAGGAAAAGCTTGATCTTTTCGTAAACGCAGTAGAAGAGATGGTGCGGAAAATGACTACAAAAAATGAAAATGACATTCAAGAACAAGTGGCTGACCCAAAACATTTTGTTTCTGATCCCAGTTGTCATAGTGATTGTTTTATAGATCATTGTGAAGAAGAGAGAGCTGTTGATATGATGTGTATGTTTGATGATGAATTGCCTCAGTTTGATCAGTATGATGATGATTATTTTCTCCAAAAAGAATCTAATCTTGCAGACAAATCAGCAGCTAGCTTGTGCGAGGAGGAAGTTCACTTTCAGCAGCTCGAGTACAGTGATCAACCGATGCATATCAGCTATGGCAATGATGAGGAAAGTGCAGAAAATTTTGATGTAAGTGAAGGATCTTTGCCTTTTTGTTTTGATTCGTTTCAGTTCATTAGAGATAACTTCCATGCAATCAGAAATCAAATGTCAACAAGTCTTGATCTAGATCGTCTTGAGGGCAACGAAAACTTCTCATATTCAGATTTGCAGCCCCCAAAAGTCATAGATTGTCAAGTTGCAGCTGAAGACTTGGAAGTGGGCACACATGATTTAATGATTCAAGGTGACTCCGTACCTTTTTGTTTTGAATCATTTCAGTTTTTGAGAGAAAAATTGCATAGTAAATCTTCAAATGAGCAGCCTATAAGAAATCAGCAATCTTTCAATTTCAATGCTGAGGATGAGACAGATAACGAAATTCTTGAGCAGCCTGTAGCATTAGATTTGCAGCCACCAAATGAAATTGAAGGTCAGATTACAGATGAAGGTGTGGAAGATGAAATACATGATTTGATGATGCAGGGAAATTCTATACCCTTTTGTTTCGAAGCATTTCAGTTTATAAGGCAGAATCTTCGTAATATGTCTCAAGGAAAAGAGGAACAGCCAGTAGGATGTCATACAGTTTCAAGGGATACAGTGCAGCAGTCTTCTCAAGCTTTTGATGATCCTATTGCTCGTGTGTTGGATGATGTTTGTTATAAAAATTCTGCTCCATTAGCTAACCATGTGCCCGAAAAGAATGTTGATAGTAATCTTGTTCAAAAGTCAATTTCATTGTATTGTTCAACAGATTTTTCATATGAGGAGATTGATGAAGGAGACTTTTATTCAGTTTGGAATCAGCAACAGAGTTTGGTTTTTCATAAATTTCAGGATCCTTTTGACAGCTTGCTGCAATCACCAAAGAAAAGCACCGCAGAGGTGAGAAAAAATTTAAGATCAAGGTATGAAGATTACCTGGACCAGAGCTATGTTTATGAAGATCCTTTCGCAGTATTCTTGCAGTCATCCAGTCAATTTGTGCTTTGCAAGTTTATCAGCAGTCCACTTGGTACAAAGTTTCCATGGGAGTTGCCTTTCGATTCTTTCCTTTTCCTGTGCATCAGTAAGCATGTGGGAAGAAATCAAACAGCAGCCAGCATGCTTACATGGTTGCATTGGTTGTTCCATTACACTTGATCGGGTGGTGAAAAGCACAATTAGAGTAGGTTGTATTGAATAAGCTCTACTTTGAGCATATTTCCAGTTTGTCGGTTGTGTTTAAGTATCGAGTTAGTTTTTAGTTGAGTAAGATTCAATTTGTGTCGTCAAGTCATCAGTTTTCAGTCATGCATTTCAGTTTGAGTTTTTGATTCCATGGCCCAATGGATAAGGCACTGGTCTGCTCTCCCAAAGATCTGCCGTTCTTGGCACCTCCAAGGAGCTACCATCCCCATTGGAGCCAATGTTAGTGTCAACCTTTGCAGCCTTCCTTCAGTGATCAAACATGCTCTTATAAAGTGATTTTAAGTTGTCAAGGTCAAATTTTGTCATTTCAAAGAGTTTTCAAGCAAAATTTGGTCACTAGGCATTAGGTCTAGGGTTTGCGTTCACTCCTTCCAAAGCTATCCAAATGTTGATCCATGTCACCATTCAGTTGAGTGCACCATCATTCAGAGGGTTTTCATCATCATTTCAAGTTCCATTGAGTCATTTTACACCTTTTTCATGCTTCAGTTGTGCCTAGGTAAGGTCCATTTCCCTCTCCTAGGGTTTTGGAGGTAATTTCTCTTGGATGGTCAAATCATCGGAAAAACTTGTATCCCGATGTTCACACACCTTCCCCTATCCTTAATGTACTTTATTAAACACTTCCCATCACTGAGATCCCCAAATTCCTCATTTTTGCACAAACCTTAGTTTCTTGCCACAACTTGGCAATTTTCTAGGCTAGGCCTGTGTTTTGCCCTTTTGGACCCCTTCCCCTCACTCAATCTCTGATATTCCACTTTCCCCTGCTTCCTAACATCCCTACCTACTTTCCAAAATTTCCCCAAGAATTTAGAATCCCCTTATCCCCTTCATTTCGCTTCATTTCGACAAAATCCCTTGTTTCACACATCGCGATCGGTTTCACTCAACAGATGTTTCAGAGAAATCAAAGATGCATTTTGGAAAACTGAGAGAGGTTTTTGTCCAAAACATCCCAAGGAAGAAAAACCTCTTACAAGTTTTACACAGGTATCATTTTTTTAGAGAAATGTCAAAAATACCGTCGCCTCAGGAGAATTGAATGCACCTCTGAAGTGACCTTGGGAAAATCAAGATTTCTCCTAGCATGGTTGGCTAAATGACTTTCTTGATGAGTCAAAATAACTAGACACAAATATATTTCCAATGAGCTATCATGAGCTCAATTTGGAGTTGAGGAAGACCTTCAAAAGTTGACTGCAACAGCGCTCTGCCTTAAGGCAGCCTCATTCTGCTCATTTTGACTAGTGTTGGGAGATTTGATTTTTGATAGGCTAAATGAAATCCAAATTGCAGAATTCCACTTGTGTTGGAAATTAGACTCCAAGATATTTTCAACGAGCTATCACACGCCCGATTTGGACACCTGGAAGACCTCCAAAAGCTTCCTGCAAAATTTACTATGTAGCTGCTCATAGAAAAGTGTGCGCGACCCACTTGAGCGGGCGCTACCCACTTGAGGGGCGCGACCCACTTGAGCGCCACAGCCAGTGTAAAATTGAACGGGCGCTACCCACTTGGGGGGCGCGACCCACTTGAGCGGGCACTACCCACTTAACAACAGAGCCCAGAAAATTGTGTTTTGCGCCCAGTTTTGATTCAAGTCGACTCCAACAACTTGCAAACAGGTTTTTATCATTGCTCAGTAGATTTTTAACAATGTTGTGATGTTATTGATATTGGGAAAGAGGCCATGTTTGGAGAAGAATGCATAAACCCTACATTCACATGCAAATTAATTCCTTAAAGGTTTTGAAAGTATATGGGCAGTTTTATGAAAAGTTTGAAAACTCTTGAATGGTAAATATGCTCATGCCCTAGCACGTTGTGTATATCATCCTCACGCCCTCAGTTATCATTTTATCATTACTATCATGCTCTTTCATGTTTTTGCACAGTTTCATGTTGACTAGTATAAAGCCTCCATCACCATATCACTGTTGCCATCACCATAATATTGTCGCTGTCATGGTTATTTGTGTCACTATGGTTATTGTCGTGTTGTCCCTATTCTCCAGTTCATGAACACAATCTCATGCTTTTCCCCTTTGACAAGTTTTGGTCATCATTATAAAATTATACCATACATCTGCATTTGGTTTTCATTTGTCAAACTTACTTATGATCGAAACAGTGATAGTTTTTATGCCATTAAAACAGAGCCATCCTCATTATGATTTTGTTTTCCTGTGGTACTTGGGTGCATGGGTGACATTTATTGGGTTTGAACAAACATTAAGACTTTGCCTTCCTTGCACCTATATAGGCATCCATATTGCAAATATCTTGTTCAAAGCCATGTCAGAGACGGATTCATTTTATGAGCAAGGATATGAGCAGGACAGTGACTCAACCATTGAGTTTGATGTACTGAGATGGAGCATAGCAGTGCACCAGTAGTGGTAACATGTCAGAGAGGCCACAGAGCTTTGTTTGCAGCATCACGACGAGTACTATCTCCACCCGGGGTGGAAGGGGTCTCGTTGACTTCATCCCGGCTTGTGTGACCTGTCTCCGACAGTGGAAGGGGTCTCGCCTTCTTCATCCGCGCGTAGAGGTACATCACGGGATAATGATAGAGAAAGACATGCTTCGCCACATGAAAGGCCATTATTGGGCTCGCATGCATGTCTGCAAAGCGAGAATGAAGATTCTGAAGAGGAGGTTGAGCGAAGCACTAAAACGGCGAAAAAGGCCTGATCCACTCTGGATTTTGGCCGAGGCTTCATTGGCTGGGCAAGATACATGATGGAGGGTCTTCGCTCTGAATTTGAGCAAATTCGGAGAAAATTTTGTCATTTTGAAATTTTTTTGGTCTAAAAACAGGTTTTTCAGTTAAGCGGGTAGCACACCCATATGCTCATTTTCTTTTTGGGACACTTGCTGAAGGAAATTTTTGCATTTTTGGATTTTTCATGGTAAGTTATGCATCCTCAGGCATTTCCGAAGCATTTCATCAGATTCTGGATGGTCAAAAAGACACAAAAACACCATGAAAATCACTCTGCCACCTTTTGCACCAGCAGGAAGTACTTCTGGGAGAATGAAGTTTTGGAGGAGAAAATGAGCTTCAAATTGAGAAATTCCACTTGGGTTGGATAGCCAACATCCAGGACTTTCCAACGACCTATCATGAGCTCAATTTGGATGCCAGGAGGTACTTCAAAACCAGGCTGAAAGGCATGCGACCCACTTGGCTCAGGGATGCGACCCACTTAAATTTTTGGCTGAATTTTCAACTTCCAGCTCAGGTTTTCGGCCAGTTTGGACCAGTTTTGCTTGGGGATGAAATTTTTGAGTTATTATGATGTAAATTTATGTTTGACATATAACTTTGGTTCATTTTTACCTATTCTAGAAGATTCACTCTTAAAAAAGTGAAAATCATGTAAATGAATCAATTTCCACTCTTTTAGAGGCAAGTTGTTAGCTGCCTAGATTTTAGTTCCTTGATTTAGAATTTGTTGGAACTGACCCCTGAAGGAGGAATTCGACCCCTAGAGGTGTGGGAAGGGGTTAGGATAGTCTATATGATGTAATTTCTCAATCATTCTCAGGGGTTGGAGAGGTTGGACTCTTGGGAGACTTTTGGCAACATTGTACATATTTTTTCATATTTTGGCTAAGGAAAGATCAGAGGTTTTGCGGCACTTGTTGGGATCCTTGTGGTGTTTTTTTCTTGATGGTGTTTTTCTCTATATTTAAAGTTCTTCATGTTTAATGTATACATTCCTTTCATATGTGAACTAAATTGAATGAGTAGATGAGGGGTTGAATCCATTGTTTACGTTCTTTCTGCCTTTGTTCATTTAGTTCTATATGTTCTGTTGTTGGAGAGGATCCAAGTTCTTCTTTGCCTACGCTCTCGTCAGTGCGATCTGTACGTATATCCAATCAAAAGCATCTGAATAATCACCTACCTCGCCCCAACTCGAAATCTGCAAAGGTCTGACCTTATCCCCGGACCCAAAATTTGTTTTCCCCATTCCTCCAGCGAAAAACCAAAAAATCAAAATCAAACTTACCTATCTCTTTACTAGCCTAAAATCAGCTCCTATCGTAAGTCATCTCGCACCCTATTTCTCATTTTATCGAGATTGATGGAGAGAGCCCTCTTCTGCCCTCGTAGGGCTAGCTACGAGGCTAAGCGTGGTTTGATGTAGCCTTGAGTTTTATCTCATTTCAGCCTGAGGTAAATTTGAGCGCTAACACCCAGGACTGAGATTGATTTTGAAATTGGGGCCAAGGTAAATCATTCACCGGCGACTTCATTCACTGAACAATCTAGAAATCAATGCTTCATGGCGACCTCACTGTTGACGGACCGGATTGCAAGAAGATATGCTCCCATGAGCCGAGATCACATCCCAGGTTTTCCGAATAAGATGCCCAAGGTGGATTGGCTTCAGAATTTGCCTATGTTCAGAAATGAGGAAGGTAATGACGTTGCTCTTCATCTGGTGAAATTTCACATTCATGTGCATAAATTTAAGATCAATTTTCCTGAAGACTGTTTGATGAAAATGTTTATGGCTACTCTGGAAGACGAAGCCCGATCATGGTATGAAGGTTTGCCAGCTGCTTCTATTTACTGTTTAAGGGATTTTCATACCGTGTTCTTTGAAAAGTATAAAGCATCATATCCATCTTTGATTTTCGTTCAGAACTGTTGTAACCATGTACATAATTTCATTGAAGATCTAGAGCTGTTTTATGGTAATAATGATTTCATGGACGGAGAAATCATGGAGGCTCTATATGAGAATCCATTTCAGCAATATGAAGAGAACCTAAAGGATACCCATCAAGGTGCTTAGGAGACTTTGCAACAGGTTGATGGCCATATGGCTGAAAATGATGAAAGGGAGAATGTCATTTCAGATCTGCCCGCAGAAGACAACAGCATGCAAGTAAGTCCAGTTCTAATTGAAGATTGTGATAATGACCAACCAGATATTTCAGATCTAGATTCATATTATGATGACCAAGCATATCTTGTGTTGAAGCCCATCAAGGAGAACTCTGCTGTTGAAATCATCTGGGATGCAGAAGACACAGTAATGAATCCAAATGTTCTCAGTCATACTGTCAGCCCATCATTAGAACACAACCTTCATGAAGAAGCAATCCAGTCAGTTCATGAAAAACAGAATGAGATCTTTGTGCAAGTAAGTGATAAATCTCCTTTCAATAACTCAGTAATAAATGATAGTTTGAATGCCCTGTCATATGAAGATAATTACTGTTTAAGCAGAAGAAAACAAAAAGCATTGTCTCCTTTGTCTGAAGATGAGATAGATCTTCTTTTGAAAGGTCTTGTTACAGCCCAGGCTACAGCAGATTTGCAGTGCACACATAGTCAGGAAAGTGTTGGTGAAACTTCTTCCTCTTTTGAAAAAGATGACTGTCTTGTAATCAGTTGTGTAGATCAGCAAATAGATAATTTTTTCTTTCACAAAGATGAGAAGGCTGTCATGTTTGATAATCTTGAAGATTTTTTTTGTTTAAGAATGACCTAGATCATGAAATTGAAGAGTATATGCCAGAATTGCTCATGGTCAAGGAACCTACAGCTAACACTCAGATGGCAGATACCTCTCTGTGCATTTCTATCCCTCAGAAATCAATTGTCCTTTCAGATCAGAATGAAGTGGATACTAGTATTTTTGCAGCTGGATCTCCAGATAAGCCAGTGCTTCAAGATTTTCAAGACCCCTTCAGCATTCTTCTGCAAACATTAGAAAGGATAAATATTGCCTGGTTCATTATCATAAGCTTTGGTTTCAGTGGTTATTTTGAGTTTCCTATAGGTTCATCAGTCCACCTGCTCAGGGAGAGTAAGAGCAGAAATTTGGGGTGTAGCCATCTACTGGATTGGTTACATTGGAAAGCACATTATACATGATTGTACATATCTCATCAGTATGTAGGTGGTTGCCATCAGGATTATAAAGCTTGATGGACTGCTGCCCTTTTCAGAAAGTTTTTGTTTTAATTCAGTCATTTCCGTTTGCATCAAGTCAGTTTGAGTCGATTTTCCAGTTAATAAGTTGAGTCATTAGTCTTTAGTCTGTTTGTTAGAATAATGATTCCATAGCCCAATGGATGGAGGCACTGTCTGCTCTCCCAAAGTTCTGCGGTTCTTGGCACCTCCACGGAGCTGGAGCTACCATCCCCATTGGAGCCAATGTTAGAGTCAGCCTTTGCAGCCTTCCTTCAGTGATCAAACATGCTCTTACAAAGTGATTTTAAGGTGTCAAGGTCAAATTTTGTCATTTCAATGAGTCTTCAAGCAAAATTTGGTCACTAGGCATTGGGTCTAGGGTTTGTTTTCACTCTTTTCAAAGTTGTCCAAATGTCGGTCCATGTCACCATTTAGCTGAGTGTACCATCATTCAGAGGGTTTTCATCATCATTTCAAGTTCCATTGGGTCATTTTACAGCTTGTTCATGCTTCAGTTGTGCCTAGGTAAGGTCCATTTCCCTCTCCTAGGGTTTTTGAGGTAATTTCTCTTGGATGGTCAAATCATCGGAAAAACTTGTATCTTGATGTTCACACACCTTCCCCTATCCTTAATATACCTTATTAAACACTTCCCATCACTGAGATCCCCCAAATTCCTCATTTTTGCACAAACCCTAGTTTCTTGCCACAACTTGGCAATTTTCTAGGCTAGGCCTGTGTTTTTCCCTTTTGGACCCCTTCCCCTCACTAAATCTTTGATATTACACTTTCCCCTACTTCCTAACATCCCTCCCTACTTCCAAAAATTTCCCCAAGAATTTAGAAGCCCCTTATTTCCTTCATTTCGCTTCATTTCGACAAAATTCCTTGTTTCACACATCGGGGTAAGTTTCACTAGAAAGATGTTTCAGAGCAATAAAAGATGAAATTTGGAAAACTGAGAGAGGTTTTTGTCCACAACATCCCAAGGAATAAAAAAATCCTTCACTTTTTACACAGGTGTCATGGTTTTATAGAAATGTCAAAAATACCGTTGCCTCAAGGGAATTGATGCACCTGCTGGAAGTAGTGTTGGGAGATTTGAGTTTTGATAGGGTAAATGAGCTCCAAATTGAGAAATTATACTTGTATTGGAAATTAGACTTCACGAGCTTTCCAAAGAGCTATCATGAGCTCAATTTGGATGCCGGGAGGTACTTCAAAATCAGGCTGAAAGTCATGCGGCCCACTTGGCTCAGGGATGCGACCCATATGATTGGGACACTTGCTGGAGGAAAAATTTATATTTTTGGATTTTTCATGGAAATGTATGCATGCTAAAAGTATTACTGAAGCATTTCATCAGGTTCTGGATGGTCAAAAGGCCCAAAAACACCATGAAAATCACTCTGCCACCTTTTGCACCAGCAGAAAGTACTTTTGGGAGAATGAAGTTTTGGAGGATCAAATGAGCTCCAAATTGGGAAATTCCACTTGGGTTGGATAGCCAACATCCAGGGCTTTCCAACTACCTATCATGAGCTCAATTTTGATGCCGGGAAGTACTTCAAAATCGGGCTGAAAGTCATGCGACCCACTTGTTTCAGGCATGCGACCCACTTAAATTTTTGGCTGAATTTTCAACTTCCAGCTCAGATTTTCGGCCAGTTTGGACCAGTTTTGCTTGTGGATGAAATTTTTGGGTTTTTATGATGTAAATTGATGGTTGGCATGTAACTTTGGTTTATTTTTATCTATTCTAGAAGATTCACTCTCAAAAAAGTAAAAATCATGTAAATGAATCAGTTTCCACTCTTTTAGAGGCAAGTTGTTAGCTGCCTAGATTTTAGTTCCTTGATTAGAATTTGGTTGAAACTGACCCCTGAAGGAGGAATTCGACCCCTAGAGGTGTGGGAAGGGGTTAGAGTGATCTATATGATGTAATTTCTCAATCATTTTCAGAGGTTGGAGAGGTTGGACTCTTGGGAGACTTTTGGCACCATTGTACATATTTTTTCATATTTTTGCTAAGGAAAGATCAGAGGTTTTGCGGCACTTGTTGGGATCCTTGTGGTGTTTTGTTCTTGATGGTGTTTTCTCTCTGTTTACTATAAGTTTTTCATGTTTAATGTATTCCATTCCTTTCATATGCTTCTGAACTAAATTGAATGAGTAGATGAGGTTGAATCCATCGTTTACCGTGCTCTGCCTTTGAATTCATTTAGTTCTATATGTTTTTGACTGTTTGAAGAGGATACAAGTTCTTCTTTGCCCTCTTCAGCTCCTCGTCGGTCTAATCTGTCCGTATATCCAATAAAAAGCATCAAGACAATCACCTACCTCGCCCCAACTCGAAATCTGCAAAGGTCTGACCTTATCCCCGGACCCAAAATTTGTTTTCCCCATTCCTCCAGCAAAAAACCAAAAAATCAAAATCAAACTTACCTATCTCTTTACTAGCCTAAAATCAGCTCCTATCGTAAGTCATCTCGCATCCTATTGCTCATTTTATCGAGATTGACGGAGAGAGAGCCCTCTCCTGCCCTCGTAGGGCTAGCTACGAGGCTAAGCGTGGTTTGATGTAGCCTTGAGTTTTACCTTAATTCAGCCTAAGGTAGATTTGAGCGCTAACATAGTGGCGAACATACTGGGGAGAAACTCAAAACGTTTGCTTGTTATAGACGGAGTCTGAAGTCACGCCAGGTAACCTTCGAAACATTGTTGCTATGCATCAGCGAAGTAGATAAACGCTGCTTCAGTCGATCTCCGGTTTAACTTGTAATCGTAGCATTTAACTTGTAAATTTCCCCAGTACATGTATCAAGTTTAGATCTGATGGTTGATGGTGAACAACGATCAGACATCGCAAGGCTGAAATCATTCACCTGGCGACTTCATTCACTGAACAATCCGGAAATCAATGCTTCATAGCGGCCTTACATTGTGAATGGGATTACAGAAAATGCTCCCATGAGCGAGATCACATCCAGGTTTCCCAAACAAATGCCCCGAGGTGGATTGGCTTCGAGTTTGCCTATGTTCGGAAATGAGGAAGGTAATTGGCCATTGCTCTTCATACGGTGAAATTTCACATTCATGTGCATAAATTTAAGATCAATTTCCTAAAAGGCTATTTTGCTGTTTATGGCTACTGCGGAACTTCTGTGCGATCATGGTATGAAGGTTTACTTGATTTTGCTTCTATTCTTGTTTAATGGATTTTCATACCGTGTTCTTTGAAAAGTATAAAGAATCATATCCATCCTTGATTTTAGTTCAGAACTGTTGTAACCATGTACATAATTTCATTGAAGATCTAGAGCTGTTTTATGGTAATAATGATTTCATGGACGGAGAAATCATGGAGGCTCTATATGAGAATCCATTTCAGCAATATGAAGAGAACCTAAAGGATACCCATCAAGATGCTCAGGAGACTTTGCAGCAGGTTGATGGCCATATGGCTGAAAATGATGAAAGGGAGAATGTCATTTCAGATCTGCCCACAGAAGACAGCAGCATGCAAGTGAGTCCAGTTCCAATTGCAGATTGTGATAATGTCCAGACAGCTACTTCAGATTCAGATTCAGATCATGATGACCAAGCATATCTTGTGTTGAAGCCCATCAAGGAGAACTCTGCTGTTGAAATCATCTGGGATGCAGAAGACACAGTAATGGATCCAAATGTTCTCATTCATACTGTCAGCTCATCATTAGAACACAGCCTTCATGAAGAGGTGATTCAGTCAGTTCATGAAAATCAGAATGAGATCTTTGTGCAAGTAAGTGATAAATCTCCTTTCAATAACTCAGTTATGAATGATAGTTTGAATGCCTTGTCATATGAAGATAATTACTGTTTGAGCAAAAGAAAACAAAAAGCATTGTCTCCTTTGTCTGAAGATGAGATAGATCAGCTTTTGAAAGGTCTTGTTACAGCCCAAGCTACAGCAGATTTGCAGTGCACACATAATCAGGAAAGTGTTGGTGAAACTTCTTCCTCTGTTGAAAAAGATGATTGTCTTGTAATCAGTTGTGTAGATCAGCAAACAGATAATTTTTTCCTTCACAAAGATGATAAGGTTGTCATGTTTGATAACCTTGAAGATTGTTTTTTGTTTAAGAATGACCTAGATCATGAAATTGAAGAGTATATGCCAGAATTGCTCATGGTCAAGGAACCTACAGCTAACACTCAGATGGCAGATTTGTGCATTTCTATCCCTCAGAAATCAATTGTCCTTTCAGATCAGAATGAAGTGAATACTAGTATTTTTGCAGCTGGATCTCCGGATAAGCCAGTGCTTCAGGATTTTCAAGACCCCTTCAGCATTCTTCTGCAAACATTGGAAAGGATAAATATTGCCTGGTTCATTATCATAAGCTTTGGTTTCAGTGGTTATTTTGAGTTGCCTACAGGTTCATCATTCCGCCTGCTCAAAGAGAGTAAGAGCAGAAATTTGGGGTGTAGCCATCTCTTGGATTGGTTACATTGGAAAGCACATTATACATGATTGTACATATCTCATCGGTATGTAGGTGGTTGCCATCGGGATTTTAAAGCTTGATGGAGCTGCGCCTTTTGAAAGTTTTTGTTTAATTCAATCATTTCCATTTGCATCAAGTCGGCTTGAGTGATTTTTTTCCGATTAATAAGTTGAGTCATTAGTCTTTAGTCTTTTGTTAGAATAATGATTCCATAGCCCAATGGATGGAGGCAGCATCTTGCTCTCCCAAGTTCTCGGTTCTTGGCACCTCCCACGGGCTGGAGTACTACCATGCCCATTGGAGCCAATGTTAGAGTCGGTCTTTGCGGCCTTCCTCCGGTGATCAAACATGCTCTTACAAAGTGATTTTAAGGTGTCGAAGCTCAAATTTTGTCATTTCAATGAGTCTTGAAGCAAAATTTGGTCACTAGGCATTAGGTCTAGGGTTTGCTTTCACTCTTTTCAAATTTGTCCAAATGTCAGTCCATGTCACCATTCAGCTGAGTGTACCATCATTCAGAGGGTTGTCATCATCATGTCAAGTTCCATTGAGTCATTTTACACCTCGTTCATGCTTCAGTTGTGCCTTGGTAAGGTCCATTTCCCTCTCCTAGGGTTTTGGAGGTAATTTCTCTTGGATGGTCAAATCATCGGAAAAACTTGTATCCTGATGTTCACACACCTTCCCCTATCCTTAATATACCTTATTAAACACTTCCCATCACTGAGATCCCCCCAAATTCCTCATTTTTGCACAAACCCTAGTTTCTTGCCACAACTTGGCAATTTTCTAGGCTAGGCCTGTGTTTTGCCCTTTTGGACCCCTTCCCCTCACTCAATCTCTGAGATTCCACTTTCCCCTGCTTCCTAACATCCCTCCTTTCTTCCCAAAATTTCCCCAAGAATTTAGAAGCCCCTTATCCCCTTCATTTCGCACCATTTCGACAAAATCCCTTGTTTCACACATCGGGATCGGTTTCACTAAAAAGATATTTCAGAGAAATAAAAGATGAATTTTGGACAACGGAGAGAGGTTTTTGTCCAAAACATTCCAAGGAAGAGAAACCTCATTCACTTTTTACACAGGTGTCATGGTTTTAGAGAAATGTCAAAAATACCGTTGCCTCAAGAGAATTGATGCACCTGCTGGGAGTAGTGTTGGGAGATTTGATTTTTGACAGGGAAAATGAGCTCCAAATTTGGAAATTCTACTTGGGTTGGATAGACAACATCCATAGATTTCCAACGAGCTATCATGAGCTCAATTTTGATTCCGGGAAGTACCTCAAAATCAGGTTGAAAGGCACGCGACCCACTTAATTTGGGGTTGCGACCCATATGATTATTGGGACACTAGCTGGAGGAAAAATTTATATTTTTGGATTTTTCATGCAAAATTATGCATGCTAAAAGTATTTCAAGAAGCATTTCATCGGGTTGGATGGTCAAAGGCCTAAAAACACCATGAAAATCACTGCGCACCTTTTGCACCGGCGGGAAAGTACTTAAGGAGAATGAAGTTTTGGAGGGTCAAATGAGCTCCAAATTGGGAAATTCCACTTGGGTTGGATAGTCAACATCCAGGGCTTTCCAACGAGCTATCATGAGCTCAATTTGGATGCCGGGAAGTACTTCAAAATCAGGCTAAAAAAAATGCGACCCACTTGGCTCAAATGCGACCCACTTAAATTTTGGCTGAATTTTCAACTTCCAGCTCAGATTTTCGGCCAGTTTAGACCAGTTTTACTTGTGGATGAAATTTTTGAGTTATTATGATGTAAATTTATGTTTGGCATGTAACTTTGGTTCATTTCTACCTATTCTAGAAGATTCACTCTCAAAAAAGTAAAAATCATGTAAATGGATCAGTTCCCACTCTTTTAGAGGCAAGTTGTTAGCTGCCTAGATTGTAGTTCCATGATTAGAATTTGTTGAAACTGATCCATGAAGGAGGAATTCGACCCCTAGAGGTGGGGGAAGGGGTTAGAGTGATCTATATGATGTAATTTCTCAATCATTTTCAGAGGTTGGAGAGGTTGGACTCTTGGGAGACTTTTGGCACCATTGTACATATTTTTTCATATTTTGGCTAAGGAAAGATCAGAGGTTTTGCGGCACTTGTTGGGATCCTTGTGGTGTTTTGTTCTTGATGGTTTTTTCTCTCTGTTTACTGTAACTTCTTCCTGTTTAATGTATGCCATTCTTTTCATATGCTTCTGAACTAAATTGAATGAGTAGATGAGGTTGAATCCATCGTTTACCGTGCTCTGCCTTTGAATTCATTTAGTTCTATATGTTTTCGACTGTTTGAAGAGGATCCGAGTTCTTCTTTGCCCTCTTCAGCTCCTCGTCGGTCTGATCTGTTCATATATCCAATCAAAAGCATCAAGACAGTCACCTACCTCACCCCAACTTGAAATCTGCAAAGGTCTGACCTTATCCCCGGACCCAAAATTTGTTTTTCCCATTTCTCCAACGAAAACCAAAAATCAAAATCAAACATACCCATCTTTTTACTAGCCTAAAATCAGCTCCTATCGTAAGTCATCTCGCACCCTATTGCTCATTTTATCGAGATTGACGGAGAGAGCCCTCTCCTGTCCTCGTAGGGCTAGCTACGAGGCTAAGCGTGGTTTGATGTAGCCTTGAGTTTTATCTCATTTCAGCCTGAGGTAGATTTGAGTGCTAACATAGTGGCGACCATACTGGGGAGAAACTCAAAACGTTTGCTTGTTATAGACGGAGTCTGAAGTCACGCCAGGTAGCTTTCGAAATGCTGTTGCTATGCATCAGCGAAGTAGATAAACGCTGCTTCAGTCGATCTCCGGTATAACTTGTAATCGTAGTATTTAACTTGTAAATTGCCCCAGTAAATGTATCAAGTTCAGATCTGATCGTTGATGGTGAACAACGGTCAGACATCTCAAGGCTGAAATCATTCACCGGCGACTTCATTAACTGAACAATCCAGAAATCAATGCTTCATGGCGACCTCACTGTTGACGGACCAGATTGCAAGAAGATACGCTCCCATGAGCCGAGATCACATCCCAGGTTTTCCGAATAAGATGCCCAAGGTGGATTGGCTTCAGAATTTGCCTATGTTCGGAAATGAGGAAGGTAATGACGCTGCTCTTCATCTGGTGAAATTTCACATTCATGTGCATAAATTTAAGATCAATTTTCCTGAAGACTGTTTGATGAAAATGTTTATGGCTACTCTGGAAGATGAAGCCCGATCCTGGTATGAAGGTTTGCCAGCTGCTTCTATTTACTGTTTAAGGGATTTTCATACCGTGTTCTTTGAAAAGTATAAAGCATCATATCCATCCTTGATTTTAGTTCAGAACTGTTGTAGCCATGTACATAATTTCATTGAAGATCTAGAGCTGTTTCATGGTAATAATGATTTCATGGACGGAGAAATCATGGAGGCTCTATATGAGAATCCATTTCAGCAATATGAAGAGAACCTAAAGGATACCCATCAAGGTGCTCAGGAGACTTTGCAGCAGGTTGATGGCCATATGGCTGAAAATGATGAAAGGGAGAATGTCATTTCAGATCTGCCCACAGGAGACAGCAGCATGCAAGTAAGTCCAGTTCTAATTGCAGATTGTGATAATGTCCAGACAACTACTTCAGATTCAGATTCAGATTGTGATGATCAAGCATATCTTGTGCTGAAGCCCATCAAGGAGAACTCTGCTGTTGAAATCATCTGGGATGCAGAAGACACAGTAATGGATCCAAATGTTCTCAGTCATACTGTCAGCCCATCATTAGAACACAGCCTTCATGAAGAAGCAATCCAGTCAGTTCATGAAAATCAAAATGAGACCTTTGTGCAAGTAAGTGGTAAATCTCCTTTCAATAACTCAGTAAGAAATGATAGTTTGAATGCCCTGTCATATGAAGATAATTACTGTTTAAGCAGAAGAAAACAAAAGGCATTGTCTCCTTTGTCTGAAGATGAGATAGATCAGCTTTTGAAAGGTCTTGTTACAGCCCAAGCTACAACAGATTTGCAGTGCACACGTAATCAGGAAAGTGTTGGTGAAACTTCTTCCTCTGTTGAAAAAGATGACTGTCTTGTAATCAGTTGTGTAGATCAGCAAACAGATAATTTTTTCCTTCACAAAGATGATAAGGCTGTCATGTTTAATAACCTTGAAGATTGTTTTTTGTTTAAGAATGAACTAGATCATGAAATTGAAGAGTATATGCCAGAATTGCTCATGGTCAAGGAACCTACAGCTAACACTCAGATGGCAGATTTGTGCATTTCTATCCCTCAGAAATCAATTGTCCTTTCAGATCAGAATGAAGTGGATACTAGTATTTTTGTAGTTGGATCTCCAGATAAGCCAGTGCTTCAAGATTTTCAATACCCCTTCAGCATTCTTCTGCAAACATTAGAAAGGATAAATATTTCCTGGTTCATTATCATAAGCTTTGGTTTCAGTGGTTATTTTGAGTTGCCTACAGGTTCATCAGTCCGCCTGCTCAGGGAGAGTAAGAGCAGAAATTTGGGGTGTAGCCATCTACTGGATTGGTTACATTGGAAAGCACATTATACATGATTGTACATATCTCATCAGTATGTAGGTGGTTGCCATCAGGATTTTAAAGCTTGATGGACTGCTGCCCTTTTCAGAAAGTTTTTGTTTTAATTTAGTCATTTTCATTTGCATCAAGTCAGTTTGAGTCGATTTTCTAGTTAATAAGTTGAGTCATTAGTCTTTAGTCTGTTTGTCAGAATAATGATTCCATAGCCCAATGGATGGAGGCACTGTCTGCTCTCCCAAAGTTCTACGGTTCTTGGCACCTCCACGGAGCTGGAGCTACCATCCCCATTGGAGCCAATGTTAGAGTCAGCCTTTGCAGCCTTCCTTCAGTGATCAAACATGCTCTTACAAAGTGATTTTAAGGTGTCAAGGTCAAATTTTATCATTTCAATGAGTCTTCAAGCAAAATTTGGTCACTAGGCATTAGGTCTAGGGTTTGCTTTCACTCCTTCCAAAGTTGTCCAAATGTCGGTCCATGTCACCATTCAGCTGAGTGTACCATCGTTCAGAGGGTTTTCATCATCATGTCAGGTTCCAAAGAGTCATTTTACACCTCGTTCATGCTTCAGTTGTGCCTAGGTAAGGTCCATTTCCCTCTCCTAGGGTTTTGGAGGTAATTTCTCTTGGATGGTCAAATCATCGAAAAACTTGTATCCTGATGTTCATACACCTTCCCCTATCATTAATTCACCTAATTAAACACTTCCCATCACTGAGATCCCCCAAATTCCTCATTTTCCCACAAACCCTAGTTTCTTGCCAAAACTTGGCAATTTTCTAGGCTAGGCCTGTGTTTCGCCCTTTTGGACCCCTTC
>JAXQQM020063403.1:0-55882 GCA_034641835.2 Pinus albicaulis | reverse complement strand
CACCAAATTTTTGCTTCACCCTCAAGGTGCAGCGCTACAATACCAATAGCTTCTATTTCTACTGCTGGATGTAGCAGGAAAAATACATCTAACTTCCTTCTCCAAGCCCTTTTTGTGCATGTGGATGACCCATCAAATGTAGACAATAGGAATCTATTGTTTCTTTTCCTTGTATTGCTACAAGGTCTCCTCACTTCTTTGTGTTGAATAAACTACTGGAGAGTTAGATTCTCCTTAAAAGACATTGATTGAGACTTGTACTATGCAAGATAACCACTTAGAATCTTAGGATCTAAGTTTCCTCCATCTCCATGTCTTTCAACTTCCTCTTCAATTAAATTATACATAGTACATCTCTTTGGAGCTCTATGCAATACCAGTTTCTTCTGCTGCTGATAGGAAGTGCGTGGGCCTTCCTCATCTTGAAACCTTCTTTAGGTCTCATTGCATCTCTCCATTCTCATATGTTTGACCTCCTTGGAGAAGTCCTTCATAAATCTGAAAAACAGATGAGACAAAGCTCATTCCTTCCATCATTTTTTATCTCTTCTTCTTCTTCTCACTCTTCTAATAACATAATGGCTTAGATCCACATGCTGAGCTAAGATTATGCTTTGATACCTTTGTAATATTCCGAAATAGGAAGAGCAGCAATATTGAACACAATAATGGAAATAACAGTGAAAATCATTACATCAACATAGGGGATCAATATGAAGCCATTTTATTAAGTAAATTAGCAGCAAAATTGTGCTATATATTGAGGCACAAATTATTCAACATAAACAAGAAAGCCTCCAATAATAAAACCCTCTCAAACGTGAGATGTTACTAATATACAAAATGCTAGAGAGCTGCTACAATGTGGTCACAATGAGTATAACTACAATAGGATATCATAAAATGATATAAATATAACTAATATATCTCTCACAAGATTCTATACATAAATATCTAGGCACTATATCACCTTTCGAAGACAACCCAAGGGGGTTTCCGGAAATAAATAAAAAATACAAAGGTGAACTGAAGCCCTAGGGATGAAGATTCACTGCAGAAAAATAGTTGGGAAGATATGGCTGTAGCTTATATAGAAATATGTAGCTCTCCTCCAATAGACTCTCTGGCTGAATGGATGATCCCTCCACTAGATATCTAACTCTCCAAGTCATGCACTGAAACCACCCCTGCAACTGATCTCTAAAATAACCCAGCCATGGACTGAAACTGTGTTTTAGGTGATAGTGGTAGCTTGGCCTGATTCCAAATGATGATATAATGCCCAAGGACCCTCCTATCGGTCCTCCCAATGGAAAGGCTACCTCTCCACCTAAACAAAATCTTGGGAAATGGCCCTGCAAACCCCCCACAACTTCTACCTTGCAACACAACACAATCCTGGAAGAAACTGTGTTGTATAATAAGACTGAATATTTGGTCTGTTGCCAGAATGTGTAAATGAAGCTCAATCACCTCTCCTATGTGGGAAATCGAAGTCCCCTGAGGATGAGGGTGGTATTCCCTCTCAGGAACACCGTTGTGCTAAACAACACTACAGTCTCCACTAAACAGCTCAAGAGAGAAACTAGTCATACAGACCATAAACATAATAATAATCAATCATGCTTTCCATAGATGCCATCCCCTTCCTTATATGACTGGTGAGCTTCCTCACCTTGGGCCCCACTCATTAAATCCACTACTTCCATGCAAAGTATCTCCCTCCAAACTGCGTTGTCCCTCATTTAATTTCCACTCCCTCCATACCAGCACTGTTGATTTGGTCAAAGTTGACCCATTCCACATGCTTCATCCCCTATTCACAAATAAGGGTGCTTTATTTAGCTATTTTGATGACCTCCTTTCACATTTGGAGTGATTTTATTCCTACTAAGTAGATTTATGGGTCTCGCTACCCTTTTATTCTTCTAACTAAGAAGCAAACCAAAATTTAATATTCCAATTAATTGTATGCTAATTTTGGAATATTACATTTTCAACTCATATTTTCAACTTATCCCCCTATGCGTTTACTCAAATTTTAAGCGGAAACACTCATTGGATGCAAAATTTGATTTATCATCCAAGGATTACCCATGTTGCATACTTTTGATGGACCCTACTATAAGAAAAATAAGAAATACATGAAAAACATGATTTCAATCATGTTTTTTCATGTATTTCTCATTTTTCGTGTAGTGGGGTCCATAAAAGGTATGAAACATGGGTACTCCTTGGATGGGGAATTAAGTTTTGCATCGAAAAATTACTCCCGCTCGAAATTTGAGTAAAACCTTAGCGAGATATGTTGATAATACGAGTTGAAAAAGTAGTTTTATTATTTTATTATTTTAAAATATTTTTACTTGTTTACTCCAAAAATGGTGAATCATCCCCTATGGTTGACATCATAATCTTGAATCCTATTGGTTCTCCTAAAGTTTAATTTGGTTGTACATTTTTCTTAGGAGGCCCATTTTAGACCTCAAAATTCCCCTAATTATATGAGCCTCGCTAGTTTTCCTGCTAACCGCTCCACAATTTCCCCAAAATCTCGACAGACAATACAATTTCTCCCCATTTTCAGATAATGGAGCGACAATTTTCAGAAATTTCGAGAAAATTTGTCAAACGGTTAATTTGTCCATTAACACCTTACATCTCAAAAATTAAACCATATTAGATATGGTTGAGTAATTTATGTTTTAAAATAAAAATTTATGTGGTTTTCTCTAACCATTGGTGGTTAATTGATAAGGCTATCACATGGACCCTTTCGATGGCCATCTTTCAACCAATAAAAATCCGACCACATAGAACCAATATGATTTGGACAAGTGGCGAGGCTAGATTTTCCTAATAAGAATTAGCATTAAACCAACCAGAAGAGGCCATGTGGTAGTCTGCCATTGGCCCAAATTTTTTCCTTTCCAGTTGCCATTTTTGAAAATTTTACTTGTTTGGGAAAACGAACATATCGTGTTTTTGGGAGCATATAGTGTCATTTTTTCACAAAATGAGTTGTACCATATTCAAAACAACAAGATCTACACGGTCGTATAAGTTCCACACCATTTTGAAAACTTTCATTTTTGAGCATAATTTTGAGCACCTAATCACACCTCCCCACTGGAATATTTGGACCCAAAAATCTCTTCCATTAGTGAAAATGTGGAAGAGGGTACATCCCCCTCACCCTCCAAGTATCAATCCAATAGAATTTTCTTGAATTTAAAAATTTGATCTTTTCATAAAAACTGATCATTTTCCTTGATTCTGGAGACCCTATCTTATTGTTGTAGATATCATCATGCTGCAATTTCCTAGAATTTTCCAAAAAACAAACTTTAATTGAAGAAAAAAAAAATTCCCACCTCGGTCACCAATCAAAGGAAACTTAAACAACTTGAAATTCTTCTCACCTCAAACATTTTCAACATGACAATATTCAGCTTGTCTTTCCCTATGCTTGGCTCGACTCTTAACCAAATGTGATCACCACCTTCGTGAAACATCCCATTTCAAGTACAAGACATTATAAAACCCAGAAGAATAAATTTTGAACCTAATTTCCTCTTTGTAAAATTTCTTTGCTGCTTGCTCTTTGATCTTTTCACTCTCTTGCAACGACAACTTGTTCACATAACTACTCAATAATGATGCATGCTGCTGCCATTTTACCACATCTTGTTCACCTCCTTTGAAAGGCAACATGTTATATTGCTAAGAAATATTATCAAAACCATTAGCAACCTCTATTAAATCAGAATTTTCATTCAATGAATCTCCATGAAAGGCTTTATTCACAGCATCTTGATGCTTGAACATTAAGAAAGAAAATGTTGACTAACACTCACCATTATCTTCATATGTCTAGGATGCATAAGAGACAAAATCATCTTCTTAATATGTGCTATAACAATGTAGTCAATCCCAATCTTGAACAAGTTATACTTAATCGCATATCAATGAAATATTTCTCTCCTATCATAAAGATATGGGCTACCCAAAACAATAGCAGAAATATCAAGTTGAACAACATGAAGTTGAACTTCGTCAAGAAAGTTTTAAGTGATTGCAAATCTAAGTATGGACTTCCTCTTCACCTACAAATTTGAATTCTTACATATCCAACCTAAAGGATAAGGTCTTGGATGAGGAATTGCTTCTAATTTCAACTTCTTAACTAAGTATTCAGAAATAACGTTTTCTTGTGAACCACTCTGAAATAGGTCTTTGAAATAACTCTAACATAGAAAATTTCAATTCTTGTCTCATCATCATCAGTAATATTTTGACAAATTGAAGAACTATTACTTACAATGTCCTTACCTTTCAAACCCATTGCGATGATATTTGTTTCATCTCCGGAATCAAAACATAAATGATGTGTTATTGTAGAAGTTGTCTTCTCCATCTCCTTGTTTTTACGCTTGTTGGGTCTCATCTCTAGATGAAGTTTCCAACAATGATCTTCAACATGCCCATATTTGGAAGAATGTTTGCATATTATTTTTTCCTTCTCCATTTTGATGGAAGCATTATGATTACCTTTACCATTGAATTTACCCTTTACTTTCTCTTGAGACTCTATGGTATTCCCATTTGTCTCGTATGAAACATGTTTCCCTCTTGCTTCTAGATGTGTGGCCTTTACACATACTTCATCTAAATTTGAAGAATTAAACATGAGAATAATATGTCTAAGATAACTATGCAAACCTCCAATCTAATTTAACAAATTTTCTTATGATGTCAAATATACACCCAAAATTAGTGCTCTTCTTCTAAATTCTTGAGTATAGCTTTGCACACTTTGACCCTTTAGTTGTCTAAAATTCTGCCAATCCATAATGGCATTTTACATATAATCTAATGGATAAAATTTAATTTTAAATGCGGAAATAAGATCTATCCAAGAGGTGGAGACCTTACCATGATGTTTCATATCATCTTGTGTTTTGGCTTCCCTTCAAATCAAAGGATAACTTTAAAACCTCAATGAAGCCAACTGAATATTTTTTTCATCATCCTTGATGTTTTGGATCCTCCAATAAACTTCAATTAGACGAACCCAATTTTCAAGTTTTTTAGTATTCACTTCACCATTATACATAAGTAGTTCAAATTTTATATCAAATTTTAAAAAGGGAGTTTTACCATGCACATTTGCGGTATGTGGAGGTGTTTGAGTAAAAATGGTTGTGGAAGAGGAAGAAGATGATGGTGAAGATGGTGGTGAGGATGGTGGTGAGGAGAATGGTGGTGTGAAAGGTGGATTTTCGCCATTCCCATTACCTTTTGAAGGCTTATCTCCATCTCCTTCTTCTACTCTTGAAGACTTTCCTCCCTTTGGAGAATTAGAGCTCTCACCTTGCATCCTTGTGGTTCTATCCTCGTAGAGAAATTTCACCATTATTTTCATATCAAATCATTCTTTCCAAAAGGATTTTTCATCCTATGACATGTTTTCAGGCTCTCCTTCATGTGACATACTTTCTGAAGCTTCAACTGCAATTTCATGAAGAATTTGTGGTGGAGATTGTGGAAAACTCGCTATGCTTGTCCTTGACCTAACTTGAGGACTTGCAACCACAAGATTTCCTTCTCCTCTCTTGAGCTTCAACCTTGTAAGCATAACATATACTTGCAAACAATTAAATCATCACAACAACAAATAAATTAAAGCTATGATACCAAACGTGATCTCTATAATATATTAATGAAATTGTGCTTGAGGGTTTTAAAATTACAAGTGGTTAAATTAAGTTTTCGAGAGATTTTATGTCAAATTTTAAACACATAAAACATGTAAATATAATTTGAAATATACTAAAATAGCAAAAAAATGCACCATAATAATAACCACAACACAACAGATGATGAAGGAGTTCACCCCTCCCGAGCTACGTCTCAATGGTCTAGATTCCAATGGCTTGAACTTCTTTTATTATGCTCAGAATGGTGATTACATACATTTATAGTGCTCAAATGGCTTCAAAACATGTTCTGTCAACTTTATAATGCCCAAAATTTCCTATCTTGCCTATTTCTTATCCAAAATTGGTAAAAAGCCAAAGAAGTTATGAGCCTCCCTAGTTTTCCTACTAACCGCTCCATAATTTCCCCAAAATCTAGACCGACCCTTCAATTTCGCCACATTTTCGGCTAATGAATTGAAAATTTTCCAGAATTCTAGTAGAAATTGTTGGACCGTTAATTTTTTCACTAACACCTTAACTTCAACCATATTAGTTATGGCCGAATAATTTGTTTTTTAAATAAAATTTCTATGGTTTTCTCTAATCATCAGTGGTTAATTGATAAGGATGTCACATGGACCATTTCAGTGAGCGACTAAGGGTGATGGTCTAGGTGGCTAGCTCTATGCACTTGGTTCTTGTCGTTGGTTGTATGCAGTATTATATCGGGGGGCCTAATCCCTGGCCCCCTTCTCACCAAAGTTCGCCATTGTAAAGTCTTTATATAGTTTTTAACATATAATATAGCAATAAATATGTAGCCCGGTTGGTAAAGTCTTGTTGTTGTTCTGAGGGAGGTTACAATGTCGAATCCTATGGATGTGCATTTTGGCCTTCAACAATTGTTGGTGGCCCCCCTACTGCAACATGGCATCCTCCAGTTGGGCCACATGGCAGCATGTGGTTGTCAATCTTTCAACCAACAAAAATTGGCCCAAACTTAACCAATAGGATTCAGAAAAGTGGTAAGGCCAGATTAGCCTAAAAAGAATTATCTTTCAACCAACTAGAAGAGGGCACATGAAAGCATGCCTCTGGCCCAAAATTTTTCCTTGTCAGTTTCCATTTTTGAAAAATTTTCCTCTTTGGGAAAATGAACAAATCGCGTTTTCGGGAGCATACACTGCCATGTTTTTGCAAAACGAGTTGCGTTAGATTTAGAATGATGAGATCTACATGGTCATTTAGGTTCCACACCATTATGACAACTTTCATTTTTTAGCATAATTTTTAGCACCTCATCACACCTCCCCACTGGAAGCTTTCAGACCCAAAAATATCTTTCATTACCTAACATGTTGATGAGGGTATGTCCCCCTCACCCTTTTAGTCTCAATCCACTGGATTTTTCTTAAAAACAATATGAGATTTTCATAAAAGCTAGTCTTTTTCCTTGATTCTGGAGACCCTGTATTACTTCTGTAGATACCATCTTGCTACAATTTCCCGAAATGTGCAGAAAAAAAAATCTCCTTCAAGAAACAAACTTGTTCCCATCTCGATCATCAATCAAAGGAAACATAAACAACTTGAAATTATTCTCACCTCGAACAGTGTCAACATGATGATGCTTAACTTGTCTTGCCTTGTCCTTGGTTTGACTCTTGACCAGATGTGATCACCATATCCATGCAACATCGCATTTCAAATAAAAAACATTATGAAACACACAAGAAGAAATTTTGAACCCAAATCCCTATTTTTCAAATTTATTTGTCATTTGATCTTTGATCTTCACACTCTCTTGCACCGACATCTTGTTCAAAACACTGCTCAGGAACGATGCAAGTTGCTACAATTTTGCCACATATTTTTCACCTCCTTTGAAAGGAAACATGTTAGATTCTTGAAACTTCTTATCACAACCATTAGCAACCTCAATAAAATCATAATTTTTATTCGAAGCATCTCCTTGAAAGGTCTTATTCACAAAATCTTAATGTTTGAACATTAAGAAAGGAAAATTTTGACTAGAATTCACATTTCTCTTCATTTTTCCAGCATGCTTAAGAGACAAACTCGTCTTCTTAATATGTGCTATCACAATGTACTCAATCCCATTCTTGAACAAGTGTTACTTATTCTCATGGCAAGGAAAGATGTATTTGCTATCATAAATATATGGGCTACCCAAAAAAATACATCAGGGGTATTTTTAGGGATAAAATTGGCCTCCTAAGGAAATTATAAAATAATAGTGGAAATAATAAAATAATATTATATTAGATCATCAAATTTTAGAGGGGAAAAAATATTTTTTCAACTTTTATTTCAACTTATCTCCCTGTGGGTTTACTCACATTTCGAGCGGGAACACTCGTTGGATGCATAATTTGATTCCTCATCTAAGGAGTACCCATGTTTCATACTTTTAATGGACCATACTAAATGAAAAATGAGAAATACATGAAAAACATGATTGCAATCACATTTTTTCACTTATTTTTCATTTTTCGTGTAGCAGGTTCCATCCAAAGTATGCAAGATGGGTACTCCTTGGATGATAAATCAAAATTTTCATCCAATGATTATTACGAATCAAAATTTGAGTAAAAAATTAGAGAGATAATTTGAAAAAATAGTTTTATTATTTAATTATTTTTAAATATTTTTACTTTTTTACCCCAAAAATTATGAATCATCACCCATGGTTAACATCACCATCTAGAATCCTATTGGTTCTTATAAAGTATATTTTCATTTTACATTTTTCTTATGAGGCCAATTTTAGACCTCAAAAGTTCTCTAATGCCAAAAATATCAAGCATAACAACATCAAGTTCAACTTCATCAAGAAATTTCCAGTGATTGTATATGTAAGTATACACTTCCTCGTCACCTTCAAATTTACTTTCTTACATATCCAACCTAAAGGATAAGGCCTTCAATGAAGAATTGTTTATAAATTCAAATTCTTGATTGTGTCTTTGGAAATAATGTTTCCTTTTGAACCAGTATCAAATATAGTGTCAATATTGGTATGATTTGAAATAACTCTAACATGGAAAATTTCAATTCTTGTTTCATCATCTTGAGTTCGATTTTGACAACTTGAAGAGCTAGTACTTGCAATTTCCTTACGTTTCAAATCCATTGCGATGATATATGGTTCATATCTGGAATCAAAACCTAAAACATGTGTTATTGTAGAAGTTGTCTTCTCCCTCTCCATGTTTTTAAGCTTGTTGGGTCTCATCTCTGGATGAAGTTTGTAGCAATGGTCTTCATCATGCCCATCTTTGGTACAATGTTTCCATGTGATTTTTTCCTTCTCCAATTTTATGGGAGCATTATTGCTACATTTACCCTTGAAATTACCCTTTCCTTTCTCTTCAAACTCTAAGGTATCCTCATTTCTCTCATATTAAACATGTTTACCACTTGCTTATAGATGTGTGGCATGTACACATACTTCATTTGAATTTGAAAAATTAAACATGAGAATAATATGTCTTAGATAACTATGTAAACCTATAATCTAATTTAACGAATACTCTTTTGATGTCAAATCTACACTAGAAATTAGTTCTCTTCTTCTAAATTCTTGAGGATAGCTTTGCACAGTTTGACCCTTTCATTGTCTAAAATTATTCCAATCCATAATATTCTTTTGCATATAACCTAATGGATAAAATTTTCTTCTAAGTGAAGCAATAAAATCTATCCAGGAGTTGGAGACCTTACCATGTTTTTTCATATCCTCTTTTGTCTTTTCTTCCCACCAAATCGAAGCACCATTTTAAAAACTGAATGAATCCAACCGAATATTTGTTTCATCATCTTTGATTTTTGGATCTTGTAATAAACTTCAAGTTGGTGAACCCAACTATCAAGTCTTTCAACATTCACTTCACCATTATACATAGGTTGTTCAAATTTGATATCAAGTTTTAATAAGGGAGTTTTACCATGCACCCTTGGGGTATGTGGAGGTGTTTGAGTAACAATGGCTATGGAAGAGGAAGAATATGATGGTGAAGATGGTGGTGAGGATGGTGGTGAGGATAATGGTGGTGTCAAAGGTGGTTTTTCACCATTCTCGTTACCTTTTGGAGGCTTGTCTCCATCTCCTTCTTCTCGTTTTGAATACTTTCCCCCCTTTGGATAATTGGAGCTTTCACCTTGCATCCTTATGCTTCTCTCCTCATAGAGAAATTTCACCCTTCTTCTCATATCAAAGAATGATTTCCTAAAGGATTTTTAATCCCGTGACATATTGTTAGGCTCTCCTTCATCTGACATACTTGATGAAGATTCAACTGCAATTTGAGGAAGAATTTGTGGTGAATATTGTGGAAAAATTTCTCTCCTTATCCTTAATATAGCTTGAGGACTTGCAACAACATTCTTTTCTTATCCTCTCTTCAGCTTCAACCTTGTAAGCATCACATACAATTGAAAACAATTAAATCCTCACAACATAAAATAAATGAAATCTCTGATAGAAAGCTTCATATGTATGATATCTTAATGAAATTATGCTTGAGGTTTCGTAAATTAAAAGTGTTTAGATTCAGTTTTTGGGAGATTTAATGTTAAATTTTAAACACATAAAGCAAGTATATAAAATATGAAATATACATAAACAATAGGAAAATGCACCATAATAATAACCACAAAAAAATAGATGATGAAGGAGTTCACCATTCCTGGGCTACGTCTCCTTGGTCCAGCTCAAAGTGGACCCTCTTTCATTATGCTCAAAATGGTGATTACATAAATTTAAAGTGCTCAAATGGATTCAAAACCTATTCCATCAACTTTATAATACTCAAAAATGTCTTTGTAGCCTCTTTTTTATTTGAAATTTGTCAAAAAATGAAGAATTTATGAGAATCACTGGTTTTCTTGCTAACCATTCCACAATTTCCCCAAAATATGGACCGACCCTAAAATTTCACCCCATTTTCGGCTAAGAAAGAGACAATTTTCTGGTATTCTGGGTGAAATTGTTGGACCTTTATTTTTTCCACTAACACCTTAAGTCTAAGAAAATTAAACCATATTAGATGTGGTCTAATATATTTTTTTTAAATAAAAAATTTTGCTATTTTCTCTAACCATCAGCAGTTAATTAATAAGGGTGTCACATGGAATGTTTCGGTGGGTGACCAAGGTTAATGGTCTAGGTGGCTAGCTCCACGCCCCAAGTCCTTGCCATCGATTGTATGCAATAACATATGTGGGGGGGGGGGGGGGGGGGTGGGTGGTGGGGTGTGGGGGGGGGGGGTGCTAAGCCCTAGTCCCCTTCCCCCTAAACTCTGCCATTGTAGCACTTTTATATGGTTTTTACATACAATATATCAAGAAATATGTAGCGCGGTTGGTAAAATATTGGCACTATTATGAGGGAGGTCATGATGTCGAATTCTGTGGAGGTATGGTTTGGACTTCAATAATTTTTGGTGGCCCCATATGCTGTCATGTGGAAACTTCCCGTTGGGCCACATGGTAGCATGTGGTTGGGCATCTTTCAACCAATAAAAACTGGTGCACAAAGAACCAATAGGATTCAAACAAGTGGCAAGGCCAAATTGACCTAAAAAAATATCGTTCAACTAACCAGAAAAGGCCACGTGGTAGTCTGCCACTAGCCAAGTTTTTTGCCTTGTCAGCTGCCATTTTTTTAAATTTTGCGAGTTTGTGAAAATGAGCAGATCACTTTTTTGGGAGAATCTAGTGTCATTTTTCTGCAAAACAAGTTGCACTGGATTCATAATGACTAGATCTGTGTGGTCATTTAGGTTCCACATCATTCTGACAATTTTCATTTTTGAGCACCTTATCCCTAAGTAGGGAATTATACTTCAATTTTAATTTCTTTAGAAAAAACCCTATCAACCCATAAAAAAACAAAAAATATTGACTCCATAAGAGACTTTTCCTAGCTCATATGGATCCATATATTATGGGAATTTCTTTAACTAGCTCTTGACCTGAACTTTAGATATCTATGACCCTGAAACTATGGTTACCTTATTCAATATTACACCTGTGGCTATTTCTATTCCGTCCCTAAATTCTAGTGTAGAACCTCCTCAATTTGTGTTGGTCTTTATCAAAGGCCTTGTAGCCTACTAACCACCATAAGATAGGGTCTCATCCCTCTCTACTATTTCAAAATTTGATGCAGCCTTCACAAAAAACACCATTGAAATCACATGCCCAAATTCTCATGAGTCGCCTCTCTTGAGCTCAATTTACCATAAGAGAACCAACAGTATGCCATCCTACTTCCTATCGCAAATCCATTAAGGTATGTGACATTCTAGTGAAACCTCACATGATGATCTTGCTTTTGGTGGATGATCATGGCCTCCCTTTAGCAACCCTTACTCAACCCTCTAACTCGACCTAATTTAGGGCTACATCTCTCCTGGCATCCTTGATAAAATGAGCTCCATCTCACTTGATGTTCTTGCCTTCATAATAAGTCCTCCTTAAATATATTTTCCTAGCTAATCCTCTCAAGAAACCTCTAGAACTTACAAGCTTTATCCACTCAGACCTTAGGAACTATTATTTTTCCTTTTTAATTTTATTTTAGATTTTAAACCCCATCTTGGGTCAAAAATCCCTTCGCTTGGGTTCTTTGCCCAAAAATCCTTTTGTGACCAAACTCACACAAACCCATCTCACTAGGCTTGTGGAGTACCTCCCAAGATACAAAATTCAGCAACATAATCTATTTGTAATAATCATAACTTCGTCAATATCTTGTAGTAAAGGGAGGACTTGGCTCGGTTCCCATGTTGCAAATTAATTAAGGGTAGTTTTGAGGGCATGACTGCTATGGAGGGTTATGACATGCCAAGGAATGAAAACGCATTCTAAAACATGTTGAAAATATTTAATTCATGATGATGATTCTTAAGGAGTGTCGAGGAATCACAAGGGAGAACTAGGTCAAATTGCATGGAAATGAACAAATAAGAGTGTGTGTGAGGGAGTGTCAGTGAATTCAAGTGTTCCAAGGATGAAGTATGTTAGAAGAAGTTCATAATATTATTTTCAAGAGGAAATATTATGATTACAATAAGGGTCCCAACAAAGAGGTTTTAGACGAACGAAGACTTTGTGTTATGCACAACACTATTTTTCCTTTATCTGCCATGATATTGCGGTGGACATACTTGGCCTATTTTCATTTTTAACCATTTTTCATAATCTTGATATTGTATTGTTTAAGTATAAGATGAATATTTGTGCCAAATTATATCTGTGTGTCTTGTACATCTTGTGGTTATTGCGAACTCCGCTAATTTCTTATTGTTTATATGAATTGGACATACATATAGTATATATCGCAAATAGTGTATATAATAAAATATTATTATAAATTTTTTTTTTTTTTTTTTTTAATAAATTTATTTTATATCAAATTCATTAAATCCATATTTTAAGTGAATATAATAGTTTATTTTAAGTGAATATAATATTTAAGAATATGAGTTCGGAAACAATAGGGAGTTAAAATATTAAGAATGTAACAAACTACATATATAATTAAAAATTCCAAAGGTCATTTTAAATTTAATTATATATATATATATATAGATTATATTTTAAATTTTATTGGAGGTGAATCATGTGTCATTAAATTGTGATATAGTACTTATTTCACTTAGAGTGTTTATAGTGTTTATATATATATATAGGAGTCTATATTTTATTTTATTAATGTTATAAATTTAATTAAAATTCACCTTAATGGAATTGATAGAAATATATTAAGCCTCAAATTTAGGACATGAATTTAATAAGATTACTTTCCATTTCTTGTTACTTTTTCCAACACCTTAAAGAGGTGTTTTTTTTTCAAACTACAAATCAATAGAGAATTAGCCTATGACTTAAATTCATTGTAATCATAGGGAAAATAAATCTAATTGAGGGTCAAAGTATGATCACTACATTGGAAGGAGTTCTAATTTTCTAAATATGGATTTCCCTTTTATCGACTCACATGAGAAATTATCAATTTCAGAGAGAGAGAGAGAGAGAGAGAGAGAGAGAGAGAGAGAGAGATTTTTAGAGAGAGAGAGAGAGAGAGATTTTAGAGAGAGAGAGAGAGAGGAGAGAGGAGAGAGAGAGAGAGAGAGAGAGAGAGAGAGAGAGAGATTTTTATATATGAAACATTATGAAAAATTAAAATATACAATGCTCAAGGGGGCCACTGCTACTGGAAACTAGAGACACCTTTATCCCCAAAATCAAGTTTTCATGTTTTGTTATCCAATTTTCCAAAGTATTTCACAAATTCACTCAAATTTCTCAAAATATCACCCTTTCCCCCCATTAAGTTTAGGTGATGCTTGAATATTCAATAGCTTTCCAAAATTTCAGTTATGCATGGAAAGCACAGTTTAAAAGGTGGGGTTTTTTATTCTGTGTCGCCTTTTTACATGATGTGCACTATCCAAATTAACATATCGATTCATTAAGTCATCCCAAGTTAAAATATTTTTGTAATAGAGAAAACACATATGGAATTTGATGTGGTGTCCACTTCAGTGTATCATTTCATATCCATTTCACTCAATGCTTGAAACCAACATGTCGGTAAGTTATATGTAGAGAAAAGTCATAATCTTCACATCTTATAAATATGGATAGTAAAATTTTATATATTTATGAACATATTGAATGCAAAAGTAAAAATATAAATTGTCTCCTTTAAAGCATGAAACTCTTGAATAGTGGCCAAATGAAAGAGTCAAATATAATTGAAAAGCAGGGGATGAGATATTTTCAAGTGACTAGTATTTTGACACCACTGATGATTCATTATTAATGGGACTAGCGGAGTGCTTAGCTCAACCCTTCTGCAAGAAGTAGTAATAAATAAGGATAAATAGGATCCCATTTCCATAAACCTAGAGAAGAATGTAGAAATGGGGGAACTAGACCATTTATTAGAAAAACATAGAAGGTGGAGGTTACACAAACTATAAATTATTTAACAACTTCATAAGAAAAAACTAAATCAATGTGTAATAGTTGGAGAAATTCCAAGGGTCACAATCATACACCCTAGACAAGTCAAGTTTCAGAATAGATGATGACAAAGATTAAAACTTTATTGAATGAAATTATTCTTGTGTATACTGTAGGGCCTCATGGATCAATCTACCTTTGAGGAAGATGAACTTCTCTATAACAATGTATTTTGAAAGAAGAGGTGTAATCCTCATAACCAAAATATTTGATGTGATATTTGAGGGAATAATCAAAAAAAGAAGTTTTCATAAATCCATTAAATGAGTATGGATTTCTTACTTTAGGTATTAAAGTGAGAAAGGTCGAATTCATTACCCTTGGTATCCTTCCTTACTATCAAACATCTTCTTCCATTTGAAGTAAATTAGGGACAACCACAAGAAATATATATCAATATCGATGGGCCATCCATCTCTTTTCCTTTTCAAACTCACATTACTACCTCCAATTACATCGAGGATAACTTTGAATATCTAAGCCTTGTTATCATTTTTTAGCCATTCTTGGAAAGTAAGAGAGGAAATTCATGATATTACCCTTGTTAAAATGATTTAGTTCTTTTAAAAAGGAGAAATAAATGACCCTAAGGGCTAACAAACATGAAAATTGGTTACTACCGCAGGAATTTTGGAAAAGACCTCTAGTGGATATTTTGAGGAATCCCCTATAAAAATAACTCTGATATTTGTGTGTGTGTAGGTCACTAGAGGAGGTTGGCTGGTGGAGGTTTCATGATTTCATTTTGCGGTGCTTCTAATCATAAAATGCACCAATACTTTGATCTATATGTAGCACATTAGTGCATAGTATAGGTGGCTAAAGAATCATTGCAGAGTTATTTTTAAGTACTATGAAAACAACAGTGCACTTTATACATACAACACACCGATGTGTTTTATATAAAGAGCACCAGTGTGTACTATCAAATGGAACACCGAGACATTGTGTTCTCCATAAAATCAGCCCAGTTCGTCTTAGTAATCCAGTGGATCATAAAGAAGTGTGGTCTGCCATTTATACAACCACCCAATGCGTCTCATAAATGTAGGGAAATTATACAATATGCATGTATATTACCCACTTCTCATGATCTAACAATTTAATCCTCATGTTAAATATATAATCCTTCATCTAATTCTTTGCGTAATTAAATCACCAATTGCAAACACATGAAGAAAACCAATCACACATAACAAGATGTTTTACCAAAGAAACTTAAAGCTAAAACCCCAACTATCATATATTATGTATATCAATGGAACATGTAACAATCTCATACAAAGCTCAGCTCCAGAGCTCGAGTACATATACAATCATCACACATCGTCTTGCAGAAATTTGCACCTCCATGCACCAATTTCTTGCATCCTCAACATCCTCGCCTCTATTGCTAATCCCTCACGAAGAAGAACCCTGAATGAATTTGACCTTACCTTTCTCGCACTGTGCAATCCTCATAAGCATCTCCAATGTGTGTTTATATGCAATGAATGCATCACTATAGTCACAACTGATAGTCCATCTCACCCTTTCACCTATCTCTCCACTGGGTCTCCACTGGATCTGACATGCAAGTAGTTAACTGTTGCATTTCTTCAGTTGCAAGTAAGACACTACTTGTGAATTAATTAAATAATTAATTAACTCATATATCACTAGTGTATGTTCAGTTACAACTATAACACCTCAGTTTAACTCATTAAACTAAGTTAAACTAAATAAAAACTCCCATAACTGCTCTTCCAACTCTATTACAACTTGCCACTATTAGTTATAACTAAGTCCTCCATGCATGAGTCACCAACCACCCTAGGAATTGTGTAATTCCTTCAGCTCACTGATGTGCCAAATTTTTTCACTGAAACAAAGTGCTCCAAGATAATAAATTACTATTTATTCTCTGATTATTATTAAGGGCTAATAATAATCAACATGCATTCTATTTTAGATTTGTGATCTATAAATAAACTTCGCCCATCTTGTAAAAATAGAAAGTCATCTAAAGACAGAATTTTCTCAACCATCTAGAATCAACCTCCTGCTAATTTTAGAATATGCTCACCATTCTAAAAATAGACATACACCTAAAAATAGCCCTTGTGGGCCCCACCTAGTTTATATGATTATTTTTCACTAGGATCAAGGAATGATGTTTCCAGATTCCACTTTCACTATTTCTTGTTGCAATCTTCAACAATCCCTCTCAACAAGAAAGGTATGCCTTTGCATGCACCCTGCAACTCCATGCATCCTCCCTACAATACTTGCATGCAACACTTCCGAAACTGAATAGCCTCCAAACAACTAAATCAGTATAATGCATCTATCATCAAAGTCTTCTGACTTCTGCTAGTACCAACTGCACATGTCTTCTGGAACCACTGCGCTATGGAACTCTGTATCCATGAACTTTGCACTTGTTGTCAACTCTGATCCGCACTCTAGTATATGACACTATCACTTTGATATAATTGCATCAATCCAACTGATCATGCTACTATTGCTCTTTGGGCACCTTGTAGCCAGGTTCATATAATGAGATCCACACCATCTCAATGAATCCTACCCAGAAATATCATTTTGGGATTACTCATGGATGTCGCCCCACCTCTCACATGGTGGTATAGCTACATGCACTCCCTCTACCCATCTGGCATGAAATTTCTCTACATGAGTGGTTGCTCCCACTCCATGATCCTCATCTTCTAGCTACTCCACATCACGAGGTTCACCCTTACCTACATGTAAATATAGATCCCTCTCAAGCATCAATTGCATGGATTTCTCACACTTCCCAATGGTAGGAGGCTCTGTAGAAATCACATATACATCAAATCTATAGAGATTATTCTGCATCTCCAGTTGTGGTTACTCCAAAACCTTCTCAGACTGCTTCTCAGTCTGCATGTTGAGAGGCTCCCTCTCAACCACCAAGTCACTAAACTCTAACAAAAGAGCTGATTTGAAATCGAAAATATCTCCCTCATCCGAGCTCCGATTCGACTGATTTTTTGTTTTCAATTTGGGTATTTTTTCACGAGGAATCCAAATATTCTATTTCTTTCTAAAAATTCTACATTGAAATTTTCAGATATTCTCTACAAACTCGCAGACCCCAATAATTCTGGCTCTCATACCATGTAGAAATTTTATAACACAACTCTGATACCATGTAGAAATTATACAATATGCATGTATATTACTGGATTCTCCTGATCGAACAATTTAATCCTTATGTTAAATACAAAATATTTCTACTTAATTCTTTGCGGTAATTAAATCCTGAATTGCAAAACACATGAAGAAAAATCAATCACACATAACAAGATGTTTTACTGAGAAAGCTTGAAGCTAAAGACCCCAACTATCATATATTATGTATATCAATGGAACATGTAAAAATATCATAAAAATCTCAGCTCATAGAGATTTCAGTACAATATACAATCATCACACCCTATCTTGCAGAAATTTGCACCTCCATGAACCAATTTCTTGCCTCCTAATAGCCCACCTCCACTGCACAATCCCTGCTAAAGAAGAAACATGAACGAATTCGACCTTACCTTGCCTTGACTGTGCAATCCTCATAAGCATCTCCAATGTGTGTGTAGATGCATTGAATGCATCACTATAGTCACAATTGATAGTCCATCTCACCCTTTCACCTATCTCTCCACTAGGTCTCCACTAGATCTGACATGCAAGTGTTTAACTGATGTATTTCTTCAGTTGCAAGTAAGACACTACTTGTGAATTAGTTAAATAATTAGTTCACTCATCTATCACTAATGTATGTTTAGTTACAACTAGCACAATTGAGTTTAAATCACTGAACTGATTTAAACTAAATAACAACTCCCATAACTACTCTTCCAACTCTGTTACAACTTGCCACTATCAATTATAACTATGTCCTCCACACACGAGTCACCAACCATCCTAGGAATTGTGTAATTCCTTCAGCCCACTAATGTGCCAAATTTTTTCACTAAAATATAGTGCTCCAAGAGAATTAGTTACTATTTATTTTCTGATTATTATTAAGGACTAATAATATCCGACATGCATTCTATTTTAGATTTGTGATCTTGTAATGTTCCTTTTTCAGAAACATTGTCAATCAACAAGCAGATCTATTCTAGAGATAGACTGTAGGGGAGTTTACTGGATTTGTCACCTTTAAACAAAGGATGAGCTCCAGAGGCTACCTGGCCCACTAGCAGACTCTGTCTATAGAGTGATTGTCAAGGGACAATATCCCAAATTGGGAAATACAACAAGATTGGGAATCTCTTAAGATAACCCCAACATTGCAGCTACAACACTAACAAATACATCAAATGGAAAATAGAAGTGATTCATATAAACATGAAATGTCGTAGAATACAATGGCCATCATATTAATATATAGAAGAACATAACAATACAAATACTTGAGGGAATAATCACTCAAGCAAGGCACTAGAAGCCTCAAGAAACCTGTACATGTAAATATGAGAATACACTATTGCATAAGAAAGCCCTAGACCATGAATGCGCAGTTATAGAGAGGAAATGTTGCATAAATAATGAAAGTGCAAAGATATGACAATGTAGGCTCAAATAAAGAAGAGGGAGAAAGATCTCAACCCCTAAAAATACACAACATCAATCCTTTAAGAGGATTGGCTAAAATCTATATAAAAAATGCTATAATACAGAAATTCCAGAGTTGCAATAGCTGCTGCAACTCAAGAGCTAGAAGTACATGGAGAAGGCTGAAATAGATGCAACAAATGATGAATCCTTCTCCAATGAAAATCTGAAGTTAAAGACTGCTCCTTTCACCCAAGACTTCCCCTCCAAAATCTGCTAATCCCTCACAAAAAATATGCACCAAGAAAAAAGTTGTCTAAGAGAGGGACTACGCTGCCAATGATGGAATGTGGTTGGCCTGATGCCAAAGATGGTGGGATATGCTCAAGAACCACCTTTGTCGATCTCCTAATGGATGGAACCTCTCTCCACTGAAAAACTAGCTCCGGATGGTGTATGGAAACCTCAACAGCAACACCCAACAACACTGCACAATATCTGCTGCAGAAACTGCACTGATGTAGATGGATGAAGCTATGGCCTGAATGTCGGAATATGGGTAATGGAGTGAAATCCTTCATGAGCTCCTCAAGAAGGAGAGTAATTACTAAACAAGACTCCCTCGTGCCCGAAGGCACTGCAGCTCTACTAAACAGTAGGAGGTAGCAACAAGTCTCTAAGACTTGAATGTAAAAATGATCAAAGATAATCTTAATGGCTACCTTGCTCCTATTTTAAACAAGTGAGCCTTCCCTCCATGGGCCCTACTTTGAATTAAATTTTCCTTCCTCTAGAAGCTTCCCTCCTACGTTGTCCCACTTAGTGCTTTCCAACTCATGCCAATGCAGTTTGACTTGGTCAACCTTGGCCAAACCTTTATGCAAAACCTCCTTTCACACATGGAGGTGTGAAATCCAGCTCCAACATGATCCTCTTTCATACTTAGAGGATTTTTATTCTCTAATCATGCAAATAATGGGCCCCCTACCCATTTTATTCATCTCCTTAACAAAAATTAATGTTCCATAAAATTTGGAACATTACAGATCTATAAATAGACTTTTACCATCTTCTAAAAATAGAAACTCATCTAAAGATAGAATTTTTTCAACCATCTTGAATCAGCCTCACCATTCTAAAAATAGACATACACCTAAAAATAGCCTGTGTGGTCCCCACCTAGCTTAGGTGATTATTTTTCACTAGGATCAAGGAATGATGTTTCTGGATTCCACTTTCACTATTTCTTATTGCAATCTTCAACACATATTCGAGTGCACCAAAAAGGGGTTAATTTTAAAAGAAATTACCGGCCATAAAAAAAATCATTTTTACTCGTTACAGTGATGTAGACCTCTCAAGCACCGGTGTGATCTTTCCTTCTCTGAGGCACCCTGCCATCGTTGCTCCCATTCCCCGCATTGCTTCCATCCGTTGCTCACCGTGTAGACTTCAAATTTTGCAAAATATTCAGAAAATTTTGTTTTTAGTATTCCATTGCAAAGATGCCTCCTGAAAGCGAAAATGTGCAGGTAATATACTTATTTCTCACCAACTTAAGCTTTTAGTGTATTACTTTCTTAAATTGAATTAAAATTCACAGTCTTTTCGAAAAACAATATCTTGCGCGGTGCATTCGAGCCATTCGGTTCACACCGTTCTCATTGATCAATGTAAATTTATAGGCTACACCACGAACGATGTTAACGAAAACTAAACGGGGTGGTAAATGTGAGAGCCCAATGTGTTATTAATAAAACATGCACCACTTTAAAATAAAATAGTGTGGTGCGTGTCAGCTGTCAGTCACACCGAAAATTTAATTTTTTTTAACACTTTATGTACGGTGGTGCGATTTTTTACCGGAATCACCAGAAATTGTGTAAAAATAGACATAACGTCCCAATGCGTCCATATTACTAGACCATACTTCCATTGCTAGTGGTAAAATATTATCAGCTGGTTGTGCATTTCCCTAAAACAACCGCCCTGAGGTAGATAGTTGTTCAATGCACCACACAAAATAATTATTGAGGTAAGATTTGTAGTTTTTGTGGTGTGTGAAGTTTTTTCATGCGCACTTTGTGTCACTTTGTTTCAAAGATATGTGCCTCCATAAAGAAGATGAAGCATTTTTAAATATATGTATGGGATCTAATAAGTGGGAAATCTTAAGATGCTCCCAATATGGGAGATTATAAAAGATAGATTTCCTTTTCATCCCAATGGAAATTTATTACCATAGGTGTTAAATAATTCTGGATCATCAAACATAGGCTCCCTATTTGAATCGAACATTTCTATGAACTCATTCTCCTCCTCTTTCTCTGATGTAGTGGCTCTGCACAAACTGAAATATGCGCTGAAGAATAGAGTTCACATGTCTCTTTTAATACCAAAATGATGATTAGCATAATCCTCAAATAAACCACCATTAAAATATTAATATAAATCTCTATTAATCCAATAATATCTATAGTAACAAGACCATATGCATATGATTTCTATCTGTAGATTCTACAGCCAAAACCTAAAGCCCTGCTGTGTGATTACATTTATCCGAAGGATCACATCGTAGCTAAACAAGTGTTTTATGCGAATCCCCTTTGAATTATTTGGATATGTGTGCAATCTGCGACATCCTTCTTCCACTGGTGTTATCTCCACTATCAACTATCCTTACGCCCAACATTTAAACCGACTCTTCAATTCATAGTAGGGTCATTCAGTGATTCTTGAACTTGACTGTTATCAAGACTTTAAATGTGTGATGTTGTGATTTCACAAGTCGCACAACATATGTTAACCACTATCGTGCTTCAGGGATCGCAAGTGATAACAAATAAAAAATAAAAAACACTTGGGAAAAAGATTGATGGTTTGATGCGTCACACCCTGATAAGGATTAACCATTTAAATCTTCAGACATAAAAATACCCATCACGTTGTTCCCTTGATAAGATAAATAAAACGCATAAAAAAACATAATCATACCCGATTACACCAAAAACAAATGGATGTAGGGTTTGAAGAGATTTGGACTAGGAATTTAATTTTCACTCCACACTCATCAATTAAGTGATATAAATAAAGTTACAGAGCAGCCCTTCTCGGCTTGATACACAATTTTCTCTATCTCTTTTAATTCTCAAATGCTAATATTCCTCTCTCGCTTATTCCATCCTCTATATCTATTTTCTCCATCCTCATATGAAGATCATATTTATACATAGTTCTGGAATAATTTGAATCAATGATTTCCTCCACAAATGACTCAATGAAATCCTAAAATAGCTTATACCTTCTTAAATAATTTCTATTTAAGGATTTCATAATCCCTAAGATATCTATACAACCGAACTCCACTCATATTCTCAAATATAAGAGAATATTTACAACAAACCTCACACTCTGATTTTCCTCTTAATATATTTTAAATGTACATAATTTATAAAATAATTAAAAAACCATCACCCCCTAAATCACCCAAATAAATAATGACAATTTAGCAGGATGCTGCTGCATTAGACTCCCCCCATGTAGAAAATTTTCCATAAACTCCTATCTATGAGGTCTGCCATTTTTATATAATAATGCGACAACCATAAGTCTCAATGACTTGCTACCTCCAGGATTCCAAACTTTGTTTTGCTGCTGGTCTTTTAAAGTATCAACTCCATTTTGTAATTTTGCACATAATTCCTAGAATAGTATTTTCAGAACACTATTTAATGTAACTCTCACTTTTCCATACCAAACCATATTTATTTCTAGAAATACATACTTGCGTAAAAAAATTGATACCCATTCTTCTAGTCTCGAGGATTTGAAAGAATCTCAAACTGGCTTTACATCAATATTCATAGGTTTATCAACTGACTCGGTAGTCTTGAATTTAATAAGAGCTAAATCAGAAATCTCACCATCACCAACATCACTCACTCAGTCAACTAGAGTCCATCATCCTTTAAAACAGTTACTTTCACCAATTCCTCGGAGTAATTCCTCTTTGTCAATTACATCAATACGATTGATGTTTTTTGTAGTGTCTTCTCGTCTTTCCGTTACAATTTCTTTGGTCTTACCTTCTTTGGACTCTGTCTCTTTGTCTGCTGCTTCCTTTTCACATTGTGTTGAACACTCCACTTTCTGAAATGAAGAATAAGCAATAATTTCTCCTTGATCACAACTATATTCATTGTCTGTCCCTATAGTAACAAATTTCTCATCCGGTGTTGTACCTACATTCATCAACAAATTATTAATTTTAATAATACAAGACCTTTCAGCCTCTTTTGATGTTTCAAGCACCAATATCCCATCATAGAATTTCTAGAATTCAACAGATCCTATTTGTTATGACTTTATTCCTTTTAGTCTCTCCTCCTCTACCAAGTCAAAATAAATTTGTTCAAGTTCTTTAAACTCGTTCATCATCTTGCCATTCCACTTCTTTTGTAATAGCTTGAATTTGACCTGTTTCTTCGTTCTCCATTTGTGTCTTTGGTCTAAGTATGTGATTTATTTATAAAATATATTAATGAATGTTATAGGTTTTATATTGATAAATAGATGGCTGACAAGAGTTCAAGTAACAAAAATATTCATAGCACATCCAAAAAAGCAAAAAAGGCAACTTCTTTGTAAAATGTTTACAAAAATTATTATTTTTGAATTATATGTAAGTTTAACTAATATGTATTTTCTAGTGTGTATCATACAAAGCCACAAAATGATGAAACTTGATAATATTATTTTTTATCTAAGACCGAAAGAGCATAGAAGCTTGATGGAGAAATTGCAGAAGGGTGAGCCAGGTGAATGAAAAAATACTATCAATCCAATATGAGTTTCTTTTTTGAATTTTCATTAATAATTTACTTCTAAATATTAGATAAAATGTTTCAAACAATGATTAATTCAGATATGTTTAATGTTCTTCAGGGACCAACCATGAAGAAAATGAATGTTGTTCTAAGAGAAGAAAAAAAAAACATGAAAATGAAAATTAATTTCTCCTTAGCTTAGATCGAGTTGTACTAGAGGTTAAATAAAGGGGGAAAAACTTTTACAAAACTTTGAGGGATCTAGTGGAACAAATGTATAGATGTTCTTTCCACTTACAACACAAAAATCAATCCAATGATTCCAAGAACCAAATTTTATTTAAACTACAGGAAGAGTTTCCAAAGAATTTTTCAATGAAACATGCCAAACTTTTATTAGCAAAAATGTGCAACAAAAAAAAATTAATATTGAAAAATTAAGATTCCTTTAAATTTTTTTCTAGAATTATATGTCCATATTACTACAAAGAAATAATTTATAAATATCACTTGTGTTATATTTATCTTTCATATATGAATATAAAAATTAAATAGTTTCTTCTCATGTTAATTTTTTAGGAAGATTATGAAAATATCAAAGGATGAACAAGATTATATTAGAAATATTCCAGTAGGAATGTCCAAGACAATGTACAAGGAGATGGTCAAATAAATGGGCATAATTTCATCGCACGAGGAGCCATCTCAACATAAATGTGCTTCAAATATAATATGTAATCATTAATTTTTTCGACTAGGTACGATAAATAAATAATTTAGAATTAAATATTAATTTTCAAGTATTTCCTTGGAGAAAATAAAAGAAAATGGAACCCATTCAGCACATAAAATGGGGTGTCAAGGAAAAAAAGGGTTGATATCTAAGTTTGTGAGTAATTGTCACTTCCTTATAAAAACTTAACTAGATTTAATTTTTGTATATTTTAAGTTGTTTTACAGTAATCATCATTAAATATCTTTAAAAAGTTGCGCAAATACAAAGAAGAACCATCAGAATAATTTATTGAGATTGGGTTAAATATGGGTTTTTAGTATATGTTGGCATATCAAAAATTAATTATGGAATTTTAAGTATCTATCTTGTTTTTCTAGCTCCGTATATAATTAATAGAACAAAAAAATCTTTTATATTAAATCTATGACTTGGTATGGGCTATAAAATTTGTAGGAAAGAAAGTACAAAATTGTGCCAACAAATGAATTGTTAAAGGATGACATGAATTTTGGTTTTGAAAGAATGCGTATATTTCACGAGTCAATTATTCGTATGGTACATTTATTTTTTATTTACATTGATGTATATTGTTTAATATTACAATTTTCATTACTCTTACTAATGTAGATGCACTCATTACACTTTATTTTTTTGTTCGTAGATGGAACTTGAAGAAGAAGAAAAAAATCAACACAGTGAACAAAACATTCCTCCAAATCACCCAATTCATGGAAGTAGCATGAGTAGTGACAGTAGCTCGAACGAAGAATGATGATCAATATGTTTGGATATCAATGCAAGGCGTTCTATTTTTTGAAATATTTGTCTGTTAAATCAGACATTTTGTTTAATGTAATGGACATACTGTCCCAATTGAAAGACAAAGGGATACCAATAACTGTCCCATTTTGTATGACAAAGAGTTTCTTATTCATATAAGTATAAGAAAATATGTTTTAATTCATTCTACTGCATTCTCCATTGTCAATGTGAAATGTTACACCACTGATTAAATATATGGATGATTAAATATTATAATGAAGGGATGCGAAATCTGATGATATGATATAAAAAATTCATCCAAACATCACATTAAAATGCACTAATAAAAATTTAATTGATATGAATACTGTTATAATATATGTGTCTACTTTGACAAATAATGAATTTCAAAAAATCAAAATAATTGCACTGTCACAAGTTGATGTTTCTAAAAAATAGAAAATGAAAATTGGTGTGTGTGTATGATATTGTGCACCGGTGCATGTGTATGATACTGATCACCGATGTGTTTCTACGACCTATGAACACCACATCATATAACAATACCAATTAAAATGGTTGATGCACTTTATTGATGACTATGACATGGGCGGATAGGCGTTACATGCACTAGTATGGTTTACGTTTAATGCACCAATGCATTTTTACAACTTAATGACTGGGTGTGTTCTTACACCTTAACGTCCCGGTGTGTTTTTACACCTTAACAACCCAGTGCATTTTTACATCTTAACGTGTGCCAGTGCATGCACCTTCTATCATCCCGATGCATATTTGTTCGTGAAATGCATTAAGACATTGCTAAATGCCCCAGGGCTTCTAAATTATTTTTTTTCCATACTGGTGCTTGGTATGTTTACATTATCGGTGTGTACAAGTTAAAATGCATCGGTGCATTCACACATGAAGAGCACACCGATAAGAAATACATCTGTAAAAACCTTCAGCTACCAGGATTTTTTTAGTTGTGTTGAAGTTCTGTTAGAAGATCCGTGAAAACCTCCGCTACCAAAAACAAATTTTGTAGCAAATTTTTTTATGACAATTTTGGTCAATTTTATAACACTAAAAGCCTTCTTTGCGGCCTCCGCTAGAGGCTCTTTTCCTTGTACTTTTTTGAGGTCTTAGATTGTATTCATGATTTTTCTATGATTAGAAAAATATTGGAAATATTTAATGTTTTGATCCCTAACAGTGAGCCAACTAGCTTGACTCTTAATCATCTAATATTTTTCTTTTTTTAGGAGAAATTTAGTTGAACCTTGAATTTTAATAGAGGAGAAGGTCTCCATAGTAAAACTATGATAATCATAAATCTCAAAACAAGCTTACAATCCATATCAAATTTTATGCATCTTTTCCCCTACAAAGTTTCCTTTATGGGCCAAGATATATCTGTCTATTTCACTACATGTAAAGGTGTTATGAATTAAATGTTCACAAACTCACGCTTCCTAGGATCATAATTTTTCTAATTTTAAAGTACCAGTGATCTAAAATCTTCATCGAAAACCCACAACATATTGTACTTAAAAGGATCCTTTGTTTTTTATGTCTTATTATCTAGCTTCAACTATAATGGAAAAATGTTTGAAATTCTAGATTTCTCCACCCATAAGAAAAAGAATTATATTGTATCAATTATTCTTTGAGTTATAAAAGAATCAACTCTTTTGGAAATTCCAATGGCTCCTTGTTGATTGTTATCCCAAGTTGGGTTGATCTCAATGGGATAAATATACACTAAACCCTCCATTTTTTTATAAAAAGTATACCAATGTTCATAAAACATTATCAATGTTCATACCAATGTTGAATTTCATTTATGTTTAGTGTAAAATTGATATTAAATCATATTAGTCTATCTTTAGTGATCCTTTTTTTTTACGAGATAGGTTCAAAATGCCTCCCAATTCTCATAATGTCGATATATATTTAACAACTTGAATTTTTTATCCAACTCCCAACCATGGAGTACAATACATATTCTTGAAACAATGAAAAATGTAGAAATTACATCCACAAAGAGTGTTGGTCCCATCAACGGGTACCTTATAACCAAAGAGCCTCCAAAGAAACAAAATTCCAATGAAAAAAATCATTGGAAAATATTTCTTGCGTTCATACTAATTATCATCATTTTTTATAGAATAATAACATGACAACAAAGATAAAGAACTACATTGTTCATGGATAACTGTTTAGTTTACCCCCTAAGAGTTTCATTTAAAAAGAGAATGTTCAGTACAAGGAAAACACTGTCTAGAGGAGGTTATAAAGGAGGTTTTTAGTGTTATAAAATTGGCCAAAATTGTCCAAAAAACATGTTCTACAACATTTTTTTTTGGCAATGAAGGTTTTGGCAGAGCTTTTAACAGAATTTCAACACAACTAAAAACCCTGGGTGATTAGAGGTTATTATGGATTATTTTTTCATTGTTGTTCTACTCGGGTGACAATGCACCAGTGTGTCTCATCTAGATGATTGGCCCACGATGATCAAAGGTGCATGCGCTGGGCCATAAATGTCTAAAATTGCACAGGTTAACTATAGGTGATACAATAAATCAAGCCGTTCTAATTGGTATTTGGATTTTTGCAGTGCCCATAGGTCGTATCAACGCATCGGTTCATAGTATTATAGAAGCACACAAGTGCATAGTATCACAAAAACACACCAATTATTCTAATTCGTATTGGTATTTGTGTGGTACCCATAGGCCATACAAACGCACCGGTGAGTAGTCTCACATAAACGCACGGGTGCGTAGTATCATACAAACGCACCGAGAGTCATAATTGGTATTGATATTTGTGTGGTGCCCATAGGTCATAGAAATGCACTGGTGCGTTGTATCATACAAATGCACTGGTGTACAGTAAATGACACGCACCAGTGTTCATTTTGTATTTTTTAGAAACATCGACCTGTAACAGTACAATTATTGTGATTTTTAAAAACTCATTATTCATCAAAAGTTGAAACATATCTTATAATAGTATTCATATTAATTAAGTTTTTATGAATGCATTTGAATGTGATGTTTGGATTAATTTGTTATATCATATCATAATTATTATGATTTCTTTAAATTCATTATTTATCAAAAGATGACACATATCTTATAACAATATTCATATCAATTAATTTTTTACTAGTGCATTTGAATGTGATGTTTGGATTAATTTGTTATATCATATCATCTGATTTCACATCTCTTCATTATAACATTTAATTATCCATAAATTTAATCAGTGGTGTTACATTTCACAGCGACAATGGAGAACAAAATAGAATAATTTAAAATATATTTTATTATATATATATGAATAAGACAGTATTTTTCATATAAAATGGGAAAGTTATTAGTATCACTTTGTCTTTCAATTAGGACATTATGTCCATTACATTAAACAAAATGTCTAATTTCACAAACAAATTTTTAAAAAAATACAACGACTGCTTTGATATCCAAACATAATGATCGTCATTCTTCGCTTGAGCTCTTGTCATTGCTCGAGCTACTTGCATGACTTGGGTTATTTTCAGGAATGTCTTGTTCACGACTTTGATTTTCTTCTTCTTCTTCATCTTCCATCTACAAACATAAAAGTAAATTGTAATGAGTGTATATACATTGGTGAGAATAATGAAAATTGCAATATTAAATAATATACATCAATGTAAATCGAAAATAAATGACGTACCATAGCAAAAATTGACTCGTGAAATATACACATTCCTTCAAAAACAAAATTCATTCCATATTTCAAAATTTCATTTGTTGGCACAGTTCCATACTTTGTTTCCTGCAAGTTTTATACCCCATAACAAATCATATATTTAATATAAAAGTTTTTTTGTTCTATTAATTATAGACGGAGCTAAGTAAAAAAATATCGATAGATGCTTACAAATTCCACAATTAATTTATGATATGCCAACATATACTCACAACCCATAATTAACCCAATTTCAATCAATTCGTTTGATGGTTCTTCTTTTTATGTTAGCACCTGTTTGAAGACATTGAATGATGATTTTTGTAAAAGAACTTAAAATATAGAAAAATGAAATCTAGTTAAGTTGCTATAAGGAAATAAAAATTACTCACAAACTTAGATATCAAACCTTTTCTCCCTTGTCATCCTGTTTTATCTGTTGAATGGGTTCCATTTTATTTTCTTTTCTGCAAGAAAATACTTGAAAATTAATATTTAATGATAAATTGTTTATTTATTGTACCTAATGATAAAAAAATACAATGATTACATATTACATTTGAAGCACGTTATTGTTGACAAGGCTCCTCCTGTGATGCAATTTTCTCCATTTCTTTGACCATCTCCTTGTACACCTTTTTGGACATTCCTACTGGCATATTTATAATATCAACTCATTCATATTTTAACATTTTCATAATATTCCTAAAAATGTAACATGACAGTAAACTATTTATATTTTATATTGATATATGAAAAGTAAATATAACAAAAGTGATATTTGTAAATGATATTTATAAATAATTCTAGAAATTTTTTTAAAGGAATATTACTTTTTCATTCCTTGTTTTTTGTTGTTGTAGTTTTTTCTATTAAAAGTTTGACATGTCTCATTTACCAATTCTCTAGAAAATTTTCTTGTAGTTTAGATAAAATTTGGTTCTTGGAATCATTGGATTGATTTTTGTATTGTAGGTGGAAAGAACATCTATACATTCATTCTACTAGATCCCTCAAACTTTTGTAAATTCCACCCCCCCCCCCCCCCCCTTTTGTTAACCTCCAGCACCACTCCGGATGAGCTAAGGAGAAATTCGTTTTCATTTGCATGTTTTATTTTTTTTTCTTTTCTTAGAAAAATATTCATTTTCTGAGTTGTTGGTCCCTGTAGAACATTAAACGTATGTGAATTAATTTATTTTTTGAAACATGTTATCTAATAATTTTTAGTATATTATTAATGAAAATTAAAAAAAAATTCATATTGGATTTATAGTATTTTTCCATTCACCTAATTCACCCTTTTGCAATTTTTCCATTAAGATTTTATGCTCTTCTGGTACTAGATCAGAAATAATCTTATCAAGCCTTGTCATTTTGTGTCTTTGCATGATACACAGTAAAAAATACATATTAGTTAAAATTACATATAGTTCAAAAATAATATTTTTTGTAAAGAATTTACAAAGAACTTTCATTTTTTGCTTTTCTTGATGTGTTATCATTATTTTTGTCACTTGATCTCTTGTCAGCCATTTATTTATCAATACGAAACCTACACCATATCATTCATTTATATTTTATAAATAAATCATCAAATTTTTAGGTAAAAAAATAATATCAAGAAACGGGTGCGCCTTTAAATGCTTTAGCACCGATATTAGTGCGTCGTGTTCTTATAAACGCACTGTAAAAATAGTATAAAACATGGTATGATGCTCTATGGAAACAAGGAGCACCATTGCATTATATATATGTTAACCACTGCACCAATTAACACAGACAAAATAATAAAAATCATCTAGTGTTAGTTTTTGTAGCATATGGTGTCGTGGACGGCGTGGTGTGGCCTATCCTTATCAATGCCCCATGTAAACAGGGGACCATCGTTTGGTTCTCTCTGTCAACAAGGAGACCTGATACGTTATATGTTACATGGTGTACCAATTAACATAAAATAAAAAAATGTTTTTGCCAAAAAATACATGTGTGCTGCGCTATAATGAAAAAGCGCATCGGTGCCCTATTTTACATATGGTGCATGGATTAAAAAAATATATATATTTTTTATAAAACACTACGTGCCCTATGTACTGGGATTAGTCAGTGCATCTATGCGCTAGTTTACGCAGGGCGCACCGATTAAAAAAATTATGTTTTTTAAAAACTCACTCAAGGGCCGACATGGATTGGGATCTGACTATGCAAGTCATCTCATGGGTTAGATGTCATAAGCCTATATATATATATATATATAGCAATACAAACCCTATAAATTTAAAATGAAAATCCCTAATTCTGAAATCATAGAAACAGGAAGAAGCAAGGGCATACACAAAAATAATGAAGGGTTTAGGGAAAAAATGGATTTTTCTATTTTTTTTTTTTTTTTTTTTTTTCTGAAAATGAATAGAAAATTTATTTTTTTACTTACTGCATAAAAAATACTACAGAAAATGTTAAAAAAAAAATTGATCATGAGATCCTTTGAAATTCTATGGTACATGGTTTGAATCACCACAGGTTTGGAATTTTGATTGTCTGAATAGTTCTGTTCAAAACTATTTCATTAGTCCGCAGTGCTCTTGTGCTCTCTTGCTCCAACTATGTCTCGTGCAAATCTCTAGTTGAATTTTTTACAAAAATAGTGAAACAATGAAAATATTTTAGTCTTTAAAGAATTGTTTATGAAATTAGATTTTCGAAAATATTTTTCTACCCGTTTTTCAATTTACTGCTTTTTTTTAACTTAAAAAAATAAAGTTGTGCTTTTTTAATTGTGGCTTTTTGTCACCAGTGCATCAATTAATAACACTACACCAGTGCGTTAGTTAATAACGTGGCACCAGTGTGCAATTACTAAAATTCACCGGTGCGGTTATCTCTACATAAGCACCGATAACAATAAGTCCATTTTAGGGCACCGAAATTAATTTAGAGCTGTGCACTAAAATTTATTTTTGATATTTCTCAAATGCAAGTAGAAAATATCATAATTATACCGAATGGACAATTATTCAAAATTCAACTCGTTCCATAATATCTCTCAAAGTCCATCGCGGAGTTCTCCCCATCCTTCTCGAGACGTAATATGTACTTCAAATTTTATTTATATTTTCATTATCTAATTGAATTTATGTTTTTTCCATGTTAATTAGGTTAATAAAATTTATAATGTATACAAATTTACAGGATCATGCAGATTCAAAATCGACTTCAGATGCACAAAATATTCAAACAGATTTAAAACGTCGGAAGCTCTTATCAGGAGCAACATACCGCAAGGCGCATTTGGTAGATGAAAATGGACAACAACTTCACCCTTCCAACAGTAACAATATTGCATCTTCTAGCCACAATCCTGGGACAATGATGGTAATAATAATTTTTTGGTATATTAATATAATTATTTCAACGTCAAAAAAATTAATCCTGCATTATCAACACTCTTACTAATTGATATCATAGATTTTGTACTAATCATGTTCAAATATATTTTTTTAAATTATTAGGATTATAGTGATGATGAGCGACCTACCTACCATCTTTCGTTACACCCCACAACAATGTCAAATCGAGAGAAGGTTGAATTAAGAGAAAGAATGGACAGGAATGATACCAAGAATGGTTCAATCAACCACCAATTCATTTCCTGCTACGCCCACATTCACCAATTAGGAATGACTACAACAATAGTAGTTATTCACAATCTCGCAATGGAGGAAATATAATAGAGGTTGGTATGGACGATTACTTAAGGGATACGACTACCATGGATACAATTTTCTTAGATGCATTCTAAAATGATGATCAACTAGGGTATGATGCTCATATCGCTAACACCTTTTTAGAAAGCCTTAAACTTGCTTCCACCACACCTCTGTTTAGACCTGGTGTTTATTCAAAGTCTACCCAGTTGGGGACAATGATATTACTCTACAACTTGAAAGAAATTTTTGTCTTGTCGAATGTATGTTTCACAGAAATTTTGAGGTAAGTTACCATAAAGTCCTCCCTTATATAAATTTGAGAAATATAATCAGACAATGAACATTACAAATGGTCAGTTTTATGAACGTTAATAATTATATTGACATTAATGTAAATTTAATGTTTTCCATGATCACCAACTACATGTTATTCAAATATAATTTTTTTATGAGTGGTAATGTCTTACCTGGTAGCTACGAAGAGGCAAAGAAATTGTTAAAAATGTTGGGTGTTAAGTAGATATCATATCATGCATGTCAAAGTTATTGTATTCTATATATAGGGGAGTATGCATAAAAATATATATGTCTAAACTGTGGTTATGACAGGTATGATAAATAAATAAAAGAAGGGTAAAATCATGTGGTCCTCCTTTTAAAATATTGAGGCACATGCCTATAATCCTAAGGATTCAAAGGCTCTTTCGTTGAAAATAATTAGGTATGTTGCAGGGATGGCACGCCTCACACAGAAGTGAGTTCGGATTTTTGTGAATCCCAACTAATTAAATAACCATGAAGAATATAAAGGATAAATGGCCCGAAAAATTCAAGTACGAAGTATGAATTCTACGAATCAGCATAGCCATGGAAGGCATCAACCCATATTCCCTCTAGAAAACTAGCTATTATGTTTGGCCTGTAGTAGTGATCATTAAAAATATCCCCCCATGGTTTTCCATGAAGAATGAACATCATATGTTGGATATTGTTGGCTTGAGGGGTCCTAACCCAGGTTCGGAGGTTAAGGTTTGCCAACAAACCCCTATACTACAGGCTCTTTCGGCAATGACCTACTTGCGCAGGTCAAAGTCTCACCCAAAGCAGTATGCAAGGGTGTTGGAACCAGGTTTCCACACCCTGAGATAGAGAGAGTAGGTAAGTCAAGAAGATCTATGTTCACAAATTATCAGGTTTGCACCAGATAGGTCTGTTCGCAGGTCTGTTAATGGTATAATCCATAGTATAACAGAGCTACATATCTAGTCAATACCTTCACATCCACATGCATATCAGAAGTTATCAGTACATAATAACATTAAAATATTACAGATATACCATAACATAGACAGATTCACAGCATGACAGATAACATATCCGAAAGGTTCGCATGAACAATACAACATCAAATCTGATAACACAGAGCTACTTTAACTATATCTACATAAATTAGCATCAAAACCCAGTACAATCCAAACATAGCCTGTGCACACAGCCAAGAGGGTTCGCACATAGCAGGACTGAGGATCTCCTCTCATACAGCCAACAGGAGTCCTTACCCAAACGACCCAGCAACAGATATAACAATTTGCACTTAGCGTCAGACTTAATTCTAGCCTCCCTTAAAACTCAAAATGTTCATATATTTATATCAGCTTAGCCTATGCTTCCAATGGTCCGCAAACCATGGTTTGCGGACTCTTGGTCTACCCTTGACCCATTAAAATTCATTTAGGGCATTGAACCACCCCAAAACCCCTGCGCTATAATAATTAAGACAAAAAATATGCAAAATTGTACAAAAATAACAGCTTTAGGGGACCATGTTCCAACACTTCCCCAACACAATATTGTGACATTTCCTGAGTCACTGTGGCCGTGGGGTCTCCAACTGCGCTTGCAATATCCTGATTGCCTCAAGCAGTGGTAGTAGCACTCCTTCACTCTGGGAAACAACGTTCTAAGCAATATCCACCAATTTTTGTGAGGTTGGTCCCTCTATCACAACTATGATGCTCTCGAGGGTCTGGTTCAGTTGTTTAACAGCAACATCAATATCTTGAAAAATCTTGAGGGCTTCATTAGCCCATGGCTTAAGGTGATCACTAAGATTCTTCTTCTTCTGGAGGATTTCATCAATATCATCCTAAAGGGTGTGGCTAGTTTTCAGTCATATCAATGATTGAGCAGGAATCATTGTAGACATAGTGGCTTCTAGCTACTTGAACGCTTATTCCTTCTATCGCAGGTCCTGGTTGATTTCACGCAGGAGAAAGTCACGTTGCTCCTTGGTCCATAACTACATAGTTGTTTCCAGTAATTGGGAACCCTATGTAATCTATTCTATAATCTCATTTGTGGCTACTGTAAGCAGCGCATCTCACTGGGCCTGTACCTCTGCTGGTGTCTTTGGCTGCAAATTGGCATGCAAATCTGTGATTTGTTTTTCCTTCTCTATCTTGACTGCCTGGATCTCGATCCTTGAGGCCCATAATGCTGCGAATAACCCCTCAATATTGGCCTAGGGGGTGGAAGAAGATGGAATATTTTTGGAGACATCCATGAGGAGCCTACTAATGAGGTGTTCTAGCTCTGTCTGTTGTGCAGTGGTAAGCCTACATGTAGCCTATACCTAGGAAACTTCAACATTTTTTTCCTTAATTGTCTGCTCAGCTATACTAAGCTGTTGGTGCACTCGATGGTCCCTATGTTGAATTTCTTCGAATAAGGAGGTGTGGAGAACTTGCAATGATTCATGTGGCAGCCTGGCTAGATCCAGCTGTACCTCTGCACAAGCCTGGACTTGCGCTCCCATGTCAGGTGGACTTATCATGGGGGTTGCGCCTGGCAGGGAATAGAGGTGGATTTCTGTTGTAACAAGTATTGTGCTGCTAGTTGTTGAGGCCATTTGTACCTGAATTGTAATTGTTTCCAGTGTGTCTGCCTTCAGCTGCAGAGCTCGAAGCTCAGTTTGAGGTGTGTCGACCATGGCTTTCTACTACCCTTCCAGATCCAACCATTTTTCTTCTACATCCAAAGTGACTGCATCTATGATTTTCTCGAGGTCTTCTTTGGTTAGTGTGACTTCTTAGTCACGTTCTAGTCATTAGGAGCACTTCTTCTTCCATGGCCCCCTCGCAGGGTCACCCGTTTTCTTTGTTCCTTGAGGGGAGTCAGCACCTCCCGCCTCCTGACCTTGGGTACCGAGATCCTGTTGTGCATATTTCTATGCTACTACTTTCGCGCCCTTCCCCATACTCTTATTGGCTTGCGAACCCTTCTCCGATGCAGCTTTGACGCCCTTCCCCATGCTTTTTCTTTGTCCTCCGGTGTGTTTGGTGAGTACAGGCAGGGTAACCTTCGTGGTGCTTACTCCTTCACTACCCTTCACACCTGTTTTGAAGCCTAATTTCTAGTGAGGATGCCATGACATAATTAAATGGTCAATCTCTTCATCGATAGCCATATAGGGGAGTGAAAACTGCATAGGATCCTTGTGGCCTTAGATTTGGACGTTATGCATAGTCACGTGGAATGTAGCGATGCTTTTATACTTATCGTATATGGTTGGTGACAAACACAACTGGGAGTTGATAGCTACTGCGAGCCCACTCTAAAACAACACCCAAAAAACTTGATTGTCCTCAATGCGTTGTGCATCCTTAGAGTCCCACAAGTTCATATATCAGCCCCCCTAACACATGTCTGGGGTGAGCTCAGAGAGGACCAATTCCTCAGGTTCTTCCCAAGTGACCAACGTGATGAGAAGCATTACCCAGGAATAAAAAAATGCTCATCCCTACTCCTGGGATTCGCAAACATTGGCCAAAAACTTGTTGCAAAAGTACTGGGACCAATTGAAGCAGAATCTTTTCTCGCACTGACCTACCAAATGAATTACATATGTAGGGACAGAGGCCACTTGGAATTTTTGCATCATCTTGCATTCCAATAATAGGGTACCCAACTGCATACCAAGGTTACTGATGGATTTGATCAGTAAGCCTCGATTGTTTCGCTCCACATGGTAGGTTTCACACATGTGGTTAGAGATATTACCTTCATATTTCTTATCAGTGTGTAGCAGAGGGTCTGACCCTTCCATGGGGAGACCAGTAATTCGATGAATGAGCGCAGCATCGATGGGGATTCGATCTTGGATCCATAGGTAGCCATCATGCACTAGGGTGACAAACTGTCGTACCAGATGGTCTGTAATATTATAGTGGCCGAAGTGCGACATCCTTAGAAGGTTTAAGAGCCTGGACCCTACCAATCCATGTACCCAACGCATGGGGAAAATATTTATCCCATTGTATTCCTGTATTATGTCAAGATATAACTTGAGTGAAAACTCAAGGAAGGCCTCCAAATTGGCCAAGTCATGATCATACAATTTCACCTCATGGAGCCTTCCAAAGGGTTCACCAATGAAGGGGACCTTACCCAGGGTTAGCGACATCTGTAGGTAGGTGTGTAGGCCATCGAGATTCTTTAGTGTACGTGTAGAGGGCCTGCAGGGCCGAACAAAGGGTGGTAGCCATTTGATTGGTTCAGCTACCTAGGCCTCTTCCTGAGCAGACAAAGGTCACTTTACTAGGTTGGGCGAACGTACTTGGGGCATCATTTTCAGGGACTTTACATTTCGTGGGGAAGTACGAGGCTTCACCCCAATTGATTTCGCGGGTTTCGCCGACCCCTACACTTTTTCTTTCCTCTTATTCTTTTCTTGGCTTGGTGTAGATATAACTTCCTCGGCTTCTGGTTTGACTTCCACTACTTCCTCGGATTCTTGTTCCGTCAAGGTCAATGGTTCTGAGGCTTCAATGGGATTAGTGGTCATCATTCTGGCATGGAAAATGAACTCCAGGTTTCTACTGTCATAGGGAGTAGGATTCTCATACATGAAAGGGATGTAATAGGCACAGAAACTCTTACAGCACAAAATTGCCAAGCACAAACACGCGGCCAGGTACAAAATATTCAAGCTATATGGAACCCTTTTACAATCTATCATTCTTATTTTAAAGTCTCGGTATTGATCAATGGTTGGGTGAACCTCACTTGGAACTTACCATCTAGTAAACGGTAAAAAATCTTCCGAAATTGCCTCATTAAATGTCAGCCGCCCGCTCCTTTCAATGGTAACTTTTTCCTTTAAACAAATTTTACTGTTGCGATGGCTAGTTTTCACACCTCCTGTGCGCCCAGTGCACCCCCACACTCCCAACAGACCTCTTGTGTTCCCAATGCACCCTTGCGCTCCCAGCATACCCCCTACGCTCCTATTGCGTCTCTGCGCTTCTAGCACACCCCCTATGCTCAGATCATGCTCCCACGCACCCCTCTTGGCTTCCAAATCTGCAGTGACGTCCTATGCAGATCATGCTCCTTACCTTCCTTAGTGGACACACTTTGCCCCATACAGCTACTCCGGCCATATAGTCATCTAACTCGATATAGTTTGAGCTGGCTGCCATTGACATAGTCGGGTAACATATCGTTGCGCATGGTAGATAATCAAACAAATCCACCATTTCTGACTTCCTTTACCTTATAGGGACCAAGCCAGTGATTACAGAACTTATCTGGGTGTTTCACAAATGGGATATCATACAAAAGGACCAATTCTCCCTCCATAAATGTCTTTTGTCAAATATGTCGATCATGCCATGCCTTATCTCAAGCCTTCTGAACCTGCTAATGGAAATTAGCAATGAACCAATCTTCCTCCAAAGCCACAAGCTACACTAAACATTCCTCCATGATATCAGGCTCTGCCATATTTGTAAAGGCTGCGATGCGTAGGCTAGGAACAATATATTCGATGGGCATAATGGCCTCCTTGCCGTAGACCATCCTAAACAGATTTTTCCCTATCAACTTCTTACAGGTGGTTTGGTAGGCCCAAAGAAAAGATGGGATGCGCACATCCTAGTCACTGTGATTAGCATTACAAACCTTAGTCAGTGCATGCTGCAAGACTTTATTAAAATCTTTGACCCATCCATTTTCCTTGGGATGATACAGAGTGATTTTTGCATGGTGGATATGCAATTCTTCCATCAAGGCCTGTATGGTTTCATTAACAAAATCCATACCTCTATCACTCATTAAGATCTTCAGATTTCCAAATTTGGTCAGAATCAAATCAAAGATGAAGTGCACAGTGGTATTTGTGCTGAAATCCTTCACTACTTGTACTTCGGCCCACCTGGTTACATAACAAGTGGCAGTTATAAAGTAGCACGCAACTTTCTTCTTTTCAGGTGGGTTGATAGGTCCCATAAAATTGATGGCCCATTTTTCAAATGCTTGTAGGGCTATTTGCAGTTGAAGGGGAATTTCATCTCTGCATGATGGTCATCATGTTCATTGGCATGTATCGCAGGGTTTACAATAGTCTTCAGATTCATTATGCAGAGTAGGCCACCATATTCCAACTCTCAAGATATTTTGCGTCATTTCTTTCCCTATGTAGTGACCTCCTGCTACACCATTGTGGGCTTCTACCAAGATAGCGTGTCATTCATTCTCCAAAGAGTACCTTCGTAACACTTCATTAGCTCCCATCTTATATAGATGACCTGTGATGATGGTAAAATTTGCAGCGCAGGTTACCAAATCTCTCTTCTGTTGTGTCGAATGCTCTGCAGGTGCCATGCCTATAGTCAGGAACTAAGTGCACATCAACTACCTTAATAGAAAAAATCTTTGCATCAAGAAATCCTTCTTCCAGGTTGTTCGGTTCCTCGTCACTCTCAATTTAGGACAAGTGATGCAGCCCAAAATTCAACTTCCCTATCTTGACAACGATCTCAAAGTCATATTCCTGAAATAGTAGTAGCCATTGGCAGATTCCCCCCCCCAACACAGGCTTATTCACCAGGTACTTCAAAGCCAAATGATCTCTAAACATTTTAAAGTTTCCTCTTAACAGATAGTGCCGATACTTCTGTAATGCATAGACCATAGCCAATTCCTCTCGCTCTGTGGTGGAGTAGTTGCACTCTACTCCAAAGAGTTTTGTATTAGCGAACGCAACAGGATGATCAATGTCTCCATCTCCAGGCCACGTAAGGACCGCTCCCAGGGAAATCCATGATGCATCTACGTGAACATGGAATACCTTTGCCCTGTCAGGAAATATGAGAATAGGTGCAGAGACCATTTTCTCCTCTAGTAGCTCAAAGCTTTTCTGACATTCATCATCCCAAAAAAATGAAACTTCCTTCTTAAGTGGTTTTTCCATAGGAGCTGCGATCAGCGCATATCCTTGAATAAACTTCCTGTAGTAGCCTGTATGTCCGAGGATTGAACGTATCTATTTCTCAGTTGTAGGTACTACCAGATTTATGATTACTATGACTTTCGCAGGGTCAACCATCAACCAATGTCGACAAACTATATGTTTGAGCAAGATTCCGAAGGGTACGCGGAATATGCACTTCTTGATATTCAGGGAAATCTAGTGTTTTATACAAACATCAAACATCAGCCGTAGGTTCGAGACGTGCTTCTTCACTAAGCCGAAGATAGTCTAATCATCAAAATAAGCATCCAAAAATTTGTGTATAAACTCTTTGAACATTGCGATTACTACTCGTGAAAATATGGTAGGGGAATTCTCGAGTCCAAATGGCATGACCGTATACTGAAGGGACCCCCATTTTGTAACAAATGTAGTTTTGATACGATCTTCAAATGTGATTATGATCTAATGGTAGCCTGAGAACCCATCAGTAAATGAGTACTCTTCCTGCCCTCCTACACTATCAAGGATTTCATTTGAGAACAGTGTGGGAAAGGGATCATGTGCATAGGCATAATTTAATTTTCACATGTCCACATAGAGTCGTATCTCCCCCTTCATATTTTTCTCCTGAACGACCATCAGACTTACCTAGTCTGACTGTTCGACTGGTTCAATGATACCTGCAGTGAGAATTTTATCAATTTCTTCCTTAACCTTTTTCTTATACTTAGGATTCAGCTGATAAGGGCGCTGCTTCATAAGGGGCGCATCTCGTTTTAACGTGATGCACATGACCCCTAGGTCCCTTGTGATCTCCTTAAGCTTTGAAAACTTCGTCAAGAATAATTATTGATAATCTATGAGCAGTTCTGCAACTTTTCCTACTGTATCATCATCCCGTAATCTCCAATTTTAGCCAACTTAGGCTACTCTTCCATGTCAATGTTGACTTCTCACAGCTTCAGAGGTTTAGTAACATCAATATTTTGTAGTGGGGGTCTAGCAAATGCATGCTCTCCCTCCTATTTTGGGAGAGAGACACTAAGTGAATCTTCATCGCACTCTTTTATTACTATATTACGGCAGTTGAAAATATCCTGCATCTGCGTGTCCCATGTTGGTGCCCCAAGTGTTGTGTAAGGGTGTGATTCATTAAATACGAAGGTATATATATCCTGCAGAGCTTCGTCAAGCGCCTCCATTCCCCCTGCTAACCCAAATGTTCCTACAAATTCATCCTTTAATGTTTCCCAATGGCGGGTGCATTGATGTAGCTCCGCATCTAAGTACTATGTGGTGGGAATTGATCCCAAGGCATGAATAAATAGGTGAAGCCATTCCTCTGTAGTCTGGTCACACCATTTATCCATCCAAGAGAACAAATGCTCACGTGTGTCCCCTGGACTAATGAATGACTTTACGTGCAAGCGAACCAGAGATTCAAATCACAGGATCATCATATCTCGACACTCTTCCCAATCCTGGAATGCCTCCTAATCTGTGTCCCACCACCTCGCAGGTGTTGTGTGCATGTCTAGATTAAGGGTCCATAACCTTCGCTCTCTCAGAACCTCAGCTTCAAATGATTGCAAAAACTCCTTAATACTACCAGAATCAGCAAAGTAGGGAAATTCTCTTACCTCAGAGGAGATGCATCGAAAGTTCTTGGTGATTCTAAGACATCGCAACGCAGATACATCATGTAACTGATTCTGCCAATTTTCCATCTCTCCATCGAAGTCAGAGAAACATTCGCTATCTTCTTCCCAGCAAAGTACACCATCAATCGTGGGATTGATCCAATCTTCATCCCACACAGTTAACTTATAGATATGATCCACATCCTCTTCTTCACGTACCATCTCTATATACCGTTCTCCTTCCGTAGGGTCTAATGGTACTATCACCTGTGTACCTTCATTTTCAAACACCATGCTTATTTTCTTTAGGTTGATGATACCTCCCATATGTATGGCATAATCCAATCCTAGGAGTGTAGGATAGGGGTCCGCATATTCTAAAATTTGAATGACCTCAAATTTAGCCCAGACCTTAACTCCTGTGATATCTACCATGATCTTTTACAGTCTCCCCAACGGTATGATCTTCTACTGATTGGCCATACACAGCTAGACAGTGGACCATTCCAACTTGGTTTCTCCCATTCACTACCAAATTTTCTTAGGTAGTACATTCGCATCTAATCCCAGGTCCAAAATAACTTGATCCATTTCATAATAACTAATTTTTGTTGTTAGTCGCATTTCGCTACCAGTGTGTTTCTTATGCTTGCATAGTTTTTGCACATCCTTAACTTCCAAGGGTGGATTAGTTCTTTCTGCACAGTTGTCTATTAAGGATTGTAGGTTTTCCATGGACCATTGGTTGCGTAGCAGTTTCATACATGTCTACAAAAATGGTTTGACCTCATCATCTGTTTTGAGGTTTGTGGGGGATTGAGAAGTAGATGCCTCAGCCTTTGCAAAGTCTTGGTGAGCTGCGGCAAAGTTTTCCTTTTTCTTCTATAGGTCTAACCCTTCTTGTTTGATGACTACTTTCCAGATAAGGGGCTTAGCTGCAGATTTCTCCTTTGCTCCCCCAGTGGAAATGCCACTGCATGTTATGACATTAATACTTGGTCCTTCGTCTTGAGGTTCTAACTTAACCCTCTATACATTTTGCATAGGTGTTTGCTAGTTTTCCTACATTTTTCTATCAGAATTGGGTAGTCTTCAATCACATGGTCCAGCTTTCTAAAGTATCTGCAGGATTGTCTGGCAAGGTTTGGGGAGTCCCTCGTAAAGTGCCCTACCTCTCCACAGTTATAACATATCAGTTGTCCTCTTCCCCTACCCATGCTTCAACCTCGACCCCCTCCCCTACCCCTAGTTGGGGAGCCACCTATGCCTGAGGGGGATTTTGGTGAAGAAGGGTCTGATTGTACACTATATAGGTTTCCCAGGTCTATCATCAGATCATAAGTTCGACAGTTCTGCTCATGATGTCATACTGATTGGAAAAATCGGCACCATTATTTCTTTATTTTTGGGACATACGCACCTAGACGGGGGTAGTGGTTAGTATCATGTAGGCTAGCTATACGACAATCATCACACCAAAACACTGGTCCACTTGGTCCTAGGTACCACGAGTTGGGCCCCCCCACCTGTAGGTACATACCCTACATTGCATGTACCATACATCTGGGCTAACATCATTCCCTCAGTCCTTTCATAGTTTCTAGATCTCCATGTGCATTTCCTCCAGCTGCCCTTGGATTTGTTGTACTCCCAACTGGGTATCATCTCTTGGTGCAACTTCTAACTTCACACAAATCTCCAAAGCTTTTTCTTGTGATTCAATGGCTTGCTGACCCATAGGTACACACAGGTGAGGTATTGACATAGCAATGAACCATTCCTTGTGATGTCTGTCATCATACAGGAATTATCCTTCCATGATTACCTTCTTTAGCTGTTGTTCAACCTCCCATACAAACTCAGAGGTCCCTTATTTAAAATCTTTAGGTCATTCACTATATAAGAGTAGGATTTAGGCTTTTGAAACTATTGTTTTAGGGCATTATTAACTTTTGGGATGGTCGCATTTGCATGCTGAGCTACATATCCCATATACCAGTCCAGGGCTCTTCCTTCAAATACAAGGGGCAGCTGCGCCCTTTTCACAGCATTGTTGGCCTCTGCGCAGTCCATACTGACTCTGCAAAAACCAGAATTGATCCATATCCTCATCCCCTATGCCCTTTAATGTAGGTAGCTTCATGTGCGAGGCCATCTCATCTTCTAGGGGTGGAGGTATGGGTGAGTTCTTACCCCTATGTTGGTTTGAAGGTGGTGTATTTGGAGGACTATGCACAGCCGAATTCCTTACTAGATTGTAGATAGATCTGTCTCCTTCTTGATTATTTATGTAGTATTTACCCCCCGTGTTGTACCCTCGCTCTGATCAAATCTCATTCACTCTGTATGCCTACACAGAATTCTTCTTTCGCACAATAATATCTTAACCAGTAATGGAAAATTTTTCAAAAAATTACCCTGGAAACCCCTAAAGAACCTCCACTCTACCTCAAAATAGGACACACATTGATCGAATGCGAACTCCGTTACAAATCCTCCTAGCACACTATCCACCCAATGATCTACCATACAAGTGATGGTAGTATCAGTCCTTTCTAACTACTGGATCAACTCTGGAGTCCACTGCATGACCCGTTTGTCCTTCCAACACATCTCGAAATCTACGAGCCTTTCTAGCCACTCCTGAAGCTCATTCGCAAATGTTACAAAGAAAATTTTGTATACTTTGGTAAAAATATACTTATTCTTCCATTTTTCTACTGTCAACTTTGTACTGCGATTCTCTTTTACCACAAATTCCTGAACTTGTTTATTAAACCACTCTTCAATTTATTTCTTCTCAGGTCTCCAATTCTTTCTTGGAATTACCCGGTATCTCCCTCAAAATTCTCCTCGTCCCGAAAACGGAACCATTTTTTGGCACGAGGGGTCCTGACCCAAGTTCAGAAGTTAAATTTTTCCAACAAACACCTATACTACTGGCCCTTCCGGCAGTGACTTGCTCGCAGGCCAAAGTCTCACCCGAAGCAGTATGGGAGGGTGATAGAACCACGTTTTTTCACCCAAAGAGAGAGATTAGGTAAGTCAAGCAGATCCATGTTCGCAGCCTATTGGGTTCTCACCAAATAGGTCTATTCGTAGGTTTGTTAACAGTATAATCCACAGTATAACAGAGCTACAGATCTAGTCAATACCTTCATATCCACGTGCATATCAACAGTTATCAGTACACAATATCATTAACATATTACATATATACCATAACACAGATAGATTCTTAGCATAACAGATAATAGATCCCAAAGGTTTACATCAACAACACCACATCAGATCTGATAACATAGAGATGTTTTAACTATATCCACATATATTAGCATCAAAACCCAGTACAATCCAAACACAACCTATGCACACAACCAGTAGGGTCCACACACAACAGGATTGAGGATCTCCACACACACAGCCAACAGGTGTCCTTACCCAAATGACACAACAACAGATCTAAAAATTCGCACTTAGCATCAGACTTAATTCTTTCCTCCCTTAAGACTCAAAATGTTCATCTATTTATATCGACTTAGCCTACGTTTCCAATGGTCTGAAAACTATGGTTTGCGTACTCTTGGTCTACCCTTGACCCATTACAATGCATTCAAGGCTTTGACCCACCCTAAAATCCCTATGCTAGACTAATTAAGACCAGAAATATACAAAATTGTAGAATATTCACAGCTTTAGGGGACCTTGTTCCAACAAATCTCATAGTCCCTGGTAGGAGACAATTGAAGAATATGGATGTATACTTACAACCACTGGTAGATGAATTGAATGAATTATGGGATGGGATAAATGTATACGATGTATCAAGACCCATCAAAAAAGAGAGGATTTTTACGTTGTATGGCATATGTGCTTACACAATATATGATTATCCAAGCTTCTGACTTTTCTATGGTAAATTATATGTTTATTCATTTATTTATATAAGTAACAATATTCTTTCGCAGATTATTTATTTAATTCGTTGTAATTGTTTTGATCTTCATGATATTATTTAAAGTGCCATGCATATAAATTGTATACAATAATTTCGCAGGTCTCGTAACAAAATGGTATTTTGGATGTAATGTTGTGGACCTTCTCTGAAAGCTAGACGGTCCAATGACCTACGTAAGCCATTGTATGATTGCTCCAGCATATTCCTTCGAGAAGAACACCCTTATAGAAGAGCAGCATCTGCTTTCAATGGTAAACAAGAGAGAACCCAAAGGCCTCCAATAACGACACCAAGTGAATGGCTTAGAGCATATCATAGAGAGAAGGAGAAGGAGTTCATCGAAATGTTCGATTCAAATGGGGAGCCTATGTTTGATGATCTAGAATTCTTTGACACCTATGTTGAGAAATTTCCCATTGGGATAAAAAGGAAATCTATCTTTTATAACCTCCCATATTGGGAGCATCTTAAGATTACCCACTTATTAGATCCCATGCATATATTTAAAAATGTTTCATCTTCTTTATGCAAGCACATATCATCGAAAAAAAGTGATACATTGGTTGTTAGGAAAGATCCTATTACTTTAAAAACTAAAAATAAACATTGGCCAAGACGATTAGAAAGTACAGGATCAGAGGCAAGTGCTGGTCTTTGTAATTCATGGTATTTAAAAGAAGGTGATGTCCCATGGATTTAAAAGAAATATGATCTTTCTTTCACAAAGGAAGTTATAATGGGTGTGAGGGTGCCATCTTCATACATGTCTTCACTATGGCGTTGCTTCACCGTGGATGATCATTTGTCAAGGCTAAAATTGCATGACCATTTGAATCTTCTAAAGGTACGTATAATCAAAAGAATTATTTTATTATTTGTTATATTAATAAAATTTATCCCACGTAGGGATCATAAAACATAAATAATTTTGTATATTATTGCATGTGTTTATAACTTTGCAGTGTCATTATCCTTTTTTCGTGTGTGGGTGTATGAAACATGAATTCCCTCAAGACCTAGGACGTGCCATATCTAAATTATCTGCATTTGTACATTGGATCACGTCAAAGGAGATTCATGTGGCTAGCATTCCACGGTGGCATCAAGAGATAGTTGAGATTGTTTGAATGTTTGAGAAGGAACTACCGACGAGTTTCATGGAATTGCAGGTTCATATTTTAATCCACCTGGTAGATGAGGTTGAATTAGTTGGGGTGGTTTCTTGTCATTGGATGTTATTCTTAGAGAGGTACATGAAGAAATTGAAAGGATTTCTTCGACAAAGGGCAAAACCTAAGGGCTATATGACAGAGGGGTACATATCGTATGAGTCTTTATATTATGCTAGTGAGTACATCAAGTAGATCGACAACAAACCAAGTGTGGTGATTTGGGAAGAGGAAAGGGATGAAGACAAAAGAGAAGGGGAGTTGCTCCAAATGAATGGAAAAATGAGCTTGATAAAGAGTAATCAACTTATAATTTTTCAAATTTACACAAAGTAAATATTCATGTTGAACTTTGATATAATATATTTTGATCTCTATGTACTATATAATGTCGATTTAATTTCATTAACAAATGCAAAAATTGAAGCAATCAATAGATTCGTTCTTTACAATTCCGAAACGACAGAACCATGGGTTGCATTGTACGAATAAAAGAAGATGAAATGGGATAGTGACAAGAAATAATTTAGACAGTTGAATTGTATAAGTGTGCCTTATCTCGATCATTTAAAAGAAAATATGCCAAAAATATGCCCCAACAGTTAGGTTGTTGACCAAGTAAGAGAGAAATACGGTGCAACCAGTCATTACGCGCGTGCTGAAGAGGATGCGCTAAACGTAGGTATTAGGTGCACCAACTAAGTAATAATATATTTAATTTATACGTACATTTGAAACTTAGTAATGCACCTTTAAAATGTAAATACATCTATATTTCCTATTTTAACTGTTGGGTTATTATAAGCCACATCACACTTTGATTTTTTAAACTTTTTTATAGGTGCATTTGTTCCCATCTATGTGGGCATATGGACACCATTTTCACACCAAAAATGTCGATGATCGACACATGACACAAGACTATGGAGTGGAAGTCGAGTTCGATCGATCTAGTCAATCTAGCCACCGTGATCAAAACCTAGTACTAGGGATGTTACATTACGTCAAAAAGATACAAGATATCATTGAAGTGGATTTATCTTCTTTCCCATATGTTACTTTTAGGTGAAAGTGTTGGGACACCTTTGGTCAAAATAATTTGTAAAGGAAGATTGCTATAGTAGGATGATATGTATCAACTCTAGAAATATGTGGGATGAAGCTAAGAAGCCCTATGTTTTCCCCATCACTGCAACCAGGTTTTTTTTACCCATATGTGTTGGATGGGGATTGGTGGTTCGTATTGAGACATAACCCTAGATCAAAAAATATTTTTGAGAACAATAATGTTATCATGCCAAGCGAGCTGGAAGATAATAGGGGTGATCATGAGAACCGAGAGTGATATAGTACATGTGTTATTTCAACAATATTTATACTTTTTAAGATGGGTTTTTATAAAGAAGAGAACTTAATTACCTTATAACTTATAAGATTTTTTTTTTAAACATTATAATATGTATTTTGAACTAATTGGTAATTTGCATTGTGTTAATGTTAAAATCAATATTTCACTTGATAATTTGCAATTTTTTTGATCTAAAAAACAATGGCGTACTGTATAAGGTCCTTTTTTTTGTATGTAAGATCATAATTAAATAATAATAATTCTAAAGTACATGAATTTATTTGCATTATTTTCTAAACTTTATTACGTTGCAAAAAATCATATTATTCAAGATCTATTATTTTACAATTATTTACAATTTTACAAATTTAGAAATTTAGAAATTTTAATAAAATAATTTCACATTAATACAAATAAAATTTTCACAGTAATGCAATTAAAATTTTACAAATATTTTACATACAATTACAATTAAAATTACTATTAGATTTACATTTAAAATTAGAATTAGAATTTTACAATTACAATGGTTTCACTGTAATACAATTAAAATTCTACAAATATTTTACATACAATTAGAATTAGAATAAGAAGTACAACTACAATTACAATTACAATTTTAGAATTTTACATACAATTACAATTACAATTTTACAATTTCCCATATATTGTACCATTAATAATTTTACATACAATTACAATTATAATTAAAATTTTACAATTAGAATCATTTCACATTAATACAATTAAAATTTTACAAATATTTTACATACAGTTACAATTACAATTAAAATTAAAATTACAATTAAAATTTTACAATTTCACATACAATTACGATTAAAATATTTACAATTATAATTTTAGAATTTTACATACAATTACAATTAAAATTACCATTACAATTACAATTTTACAATTTCACATACAATTATAATTAAAATTACAATTACAATTACAATTAAAATTACAAATACAAATACAAAAACAATTTTACAATTTTACATACAATTAAAATTAAAATTTCAATTACAGTCACGACATAATATTTAATAAATATCATGATTTAATATTAAATTAAATAAACATCACGATCATGATAACCGTCATACAAACATCATATTCGACTAAAAAACACATTCAAATTTGCTAACATCATCTAACAAAACAAAATTAGCATTTTTGTAGAAATTTTTTCCGGTAGTAATCACATGCAAAAGAACGAGGTCGACGCGTTTCGAACCAACCAGTGTGGTTCATCATCAGGACTATGTATAACATCATCACAACAAAAACATCCAATATAAATCTTATGTCAAATAACTACTATCACATACACATCTATCTGCAAGCTGCACATTAAATGAACATATCTAGGATGACCTAAAAATATACACATCATGATGATCACCAACATGTAAATTAAGTACAACTGAAACATGAACATAAAATACATGGACCATGTATATCTATATATATATATAATCTCAAAAATATACAACTCCAATATAAATGTAAAATATGCGCTGGTGGTACATTTTGATCAATACTAGTACTAGTCGAGCTCTTCTTAGTCAATGGTGCAGCCTTGAAAAGGTCATATAGATGTAGATTATCACGTGCCTACTAATTTGGTGGTGCCTCATGCTGATCACGATCAACTGTTGGCTAATGTTGATAACTCGACATGGATGGTCCACCTTGCTCATGATCATGAGTGTTGTTGGATGTTGTAGTCTACTGATCATGATGACTCAACGTGGATGGTACAACCTGCTCATGATCATGAATACTGGATGTTGTACGTTGAGAAGGCTGACTTGACGTGGATGGTCCAACCTACTCATGATCATGATTGTTGGTCGATGCTACAGGATGCTTATCTGCGACACGAGGTGAACAATGATCACTCCCCTAATCATACCAAGGTGAAAATGTCATGCAACATGCCTCTTCACATCTGTACTAGCTTGGCGTCGACCCGTATCTCTCTCATAGTGGCGGGCCTGACTCCCACCTCCACAAACAGTGCACAGATTTGGTTGCCCACCTCCGTCTTCAATCTATTGTGAGGGCTATTCCTTGCAAAAGGTGGTACTGGCGCACCATGAGAACCAGGTCCGTCTACGCTGGCATGATCCTTGACATCTCCCATCTCCTGATCATCATGAAGAACCACACCTAGATCATTTGGTGGCAGTGGCATCTCATCCCCATCAAATGACCTAATGTCTACAAAATATATGTAAGTACACAACAATAACTAGAAAATTTCATTAAAACTTTTAATAAAAACAAGTTAAAGAACATGTTAGAATAAATTTGAATAAAGCAGTCATATTACCTCTCTCATCTGATGGCTCATCATCTGTGAAGGGGATGTTGGCACACCCATGCCAATCCAAACTGGCATACGGAAAGGGGACCAGATCTAAGGGATTCTCATTAACAATGGCTAGCAACTCCAGTGCATCATGCGATATGCTCGCAGAAAACTCTAACTCGCCCGTCTTGGGCATCATTTGTCCCCACATCTGCATCCATACATGTAGCATCGGCCTACGAGGCCGTCGAACAAAAGTAGGCCCCATATTTGGAAACCTGTCAAAAAATAAACAAAAGAGCTTTGACACAAAAGGGAAGTTGACCCTCTCTTGTGGCTAAGCACGAAATCTGTCTAAAGTTGTACAGAACTACTGCAAAAAAATGGCAAACCATTTCAAAGTGGTGGCATCTATAATTAAGAATAAACCTAAAATAGAAGCGGGAAAATAATGCATTTCCTGTCACTGGTATGGTGTACAATGGTCGAAATCAGTAGTGAGAGTCACCTCACTTCCTCTCCACCAAATGAAGCAATACGTAACTGACCTCTGGAGACCTGAAAATATGAAGGAGACAATATACCTGCACTAATGTATCTCTAGAAGTACATCAACTGACTCCCTACTGCATAGCTAAAATGGACCTCTAGGAATGATGGAAAATCCACCCTCTCCTTGATAGGCCAGTAATTAAATATATGTCCTCCTCAGTGGATGCATACCACTGGTTATGACCAACCCAAAAAGCCTGTAGGTGGGCATTCGACTTATGGAAAAGTTGTCGCAAAAACCTGCCATGGCCCTTTAGGGATGTAGCCTCCTCATAGAACTTGATGAGGCCTATTTACCTTAGGAGCCCCTGGATGGCTACTGTAATAGGGTGAGGGTACATATCTCTCTCGCTCTCTCGTGCCTCTCACAGGCGAACCATGTTATACTAGTCTGCCTGTTGTTGTTTTTGTTTCCTCTCTTTTCTCCTTTGATGTCGCTGACTGATTGACATATTAAATACATTTTTTTTATTAAATGAGTCATGTATTTAGGAATATAAATATATCATTTATTTTTAAAAACAAACAATCGGTGTGCCACAAAAGATAGGCATGCACCAGTAACAGTGCATATTTTTTTGTCACACACCAGAGGTAGTGCACCTATAAATTTTCAGCTCACTGCCCTCCTACCATATTTATAAGGTCAATGGTTCAGTGGTATAATAGACCACACTGTTGACTATGTACTAGTGTTAGGAGGGTGGTGCGTTGACCAAACTATACACCCCGGGGCATATATTTTAGGAAGTGCATTGTCCTCCTGACATCACTACATAGTTAGCGGTGCGGTTGTTTACATGACCGACCGTTGACTATGTCAACTTTGGGGGATAGGGGTGGGGAGGCGTGCTGAGAAAATTACCCACCTCGGGGCGGGATATTTCTGTCAATGCACTGCATTCCCACAATTTGACATGGTCAATAGTGTGGCCGAGTAACCGACAACACCACACTTTTTTTAATTTTAAAAATTCACAGTGCGTCATTTTGGTACTGCCCCGGAGCCGGTGTGGATATCGTTAGCACTGGTTGTAGTGCAGCTTGTAAATTTATAGGCGACATCGTGAACCGGTCCGAGCTGGACAACTTGAGTGCACCGCACGTTTTTATTTTTATTTTTAAATAAGGTGGATTTTAAGCTATTTTAGAAAACTAAACTTCTAAAAGTTTTAATTATGGAGAAAAAAGGAAAATACCCAGACATTTGGCCATCGAGGAGGCATATTGGTAGTAGAATTTGCAAAACTAAATTTTCCCACCGTTTTGCAAATTTCAAAATGGAGATGGTGGGCAATGGACAGTAGTAGTGAATGCAATGGGAGCACTGATGGTAGGGCACCTAACACAAGCTAAATTTTCACCAGTGCTTGAGAGCTCACGAGCACTAAAAACTGAAAAATGGGGATTTTTGGCCGTAATTTTTTTTTATTTAACCCTATTCTGGTGCACGGGTTTTATAGGTGCACCGGTGCGGTTTCTTAAAACCGCACTTGGATGTTTCAGTTTTGGGGCGGGGTTTTAGGACGCACCGATGCAGAATATTTTTAGACCATAGGTGCGCTACAATAATGAGATGCACTGGGTGGGTTTTTACTAAGCGCACGGTCTCCAAGTGTGCCATTTTTTTGTGCACATCAGTGCTTTCTCTAGTTGAATGCACTGGTGCGGTTTAGGATCATAAATGAAACAGAAGAAAAACATCCGCAAAAATCTCCACCGACCAACCTCCTCTAGTAACCTCTGCTACAAATGGATGTCTGGGATAGTTTTATAAGGGGTTCCTCAAAAACATTTCCTAGAGGGTCTTTTCCTTGTAGTGGTTCATGGATGAACGTTATGGGGATGTGCACTTCTATAAGAAATCCATTCATTGAGACTTTGTTTACTATTCTTGACTTCTTGAGTCACCTTTGCTTATGCCAATTTGAACAATGATTTTCATATTTTCTTTGAGACAGTTAATATTTTATAACAATATTATCCGAGGACATCTAAATAAACACTCTCCTAAGAAATGGATGGAGGACAAGGTCGAAGGAGGTAATCACTCCACCTCATCCTTTATTAGGTTTAGTTTTGGATATCGATTCAAAAACCAAATCAACAATTTCGAGTATACTTCCTTATGAATTATCAACATGATTTACTAAATGCAAACCCAGAAAGAAATACACATTTCCCATAGTGAATGAATCCTTAATAAAAGAATTATAGGCTTGGGACATCTTCACTCCTTCCATTAAGGGAAATATAAGAGGAAAAGGAGTTGGAGAGACATAGATATATTTTTGAGACCCTTCAAGATGAGAATTGATCAAAATCTATTTTATAGACGTACACTCTTTTTCCATAAATATTCCAAGATTTTGTATTTAGATAAATAATTTTCTAAGATCTTAAAAACAAATTGAACTAACGAATGAAAACCATCCAATAGGAGATCCATTTCATTGACAGCATCTACTCCTTATGATATAATAATATATTCAGGGCTTGTGTACTTGAGGTATCAAGTACCTTGTCACCTTCTACTAGTTGCAGGTTTACATTGGTAAAACTTATAAAGGGAGTAGGTTTGAACCCAGTGATAGGGGTGGTCTATGGATCCTTCAACCTCCAAAATTTCCATTTAAAATTTTGGTCATAGTATAAAAATGAATGTCGATACAAATGGAAATGAATGCAATCAGGGGGAATATTTTCATGGATTACAAATTAGAAAAATATGGTCTAACCTACATTTATTTCCATGGATTCATCACACATTAAAGTTTAAATACACTATAATTTTTGAAACTGAATATGCACTTGAATATTTATAATAATCTTATGTGAGGATGAAATTAGTTAGTGTATTTCTTATATCTTTCAAGGCTTTATTGTTCTAGAAATATATGGGTAGTTGATGTAGCATAACCATAATTATAATTAATTTGTGAATTACTCCTAAGAATTAAATTTAGGATGTGGAAGTTTCAACCAGAGGAGAATTTTATTAAAAATCCATTGTCCATGTAGAATATGAATGACATCATGTTCAGAGGGGAAGATGATACCTATCCATCCTCATTATAAGAGGTGGAAGCTTGGATTTTTCTCTAGAATAAAGCCCCAATGGGATTAAATACAATTATTTGATGAAATGAGTCTCATATTTTGACCCAAAATGTTTCAAATTAAATATTTTCAAGGAGGGAAACCACATTATCCACTTGCAATTTTTTCCTACCACAAGAGAAATACCTTTACCCTAGTATTTGATGACCTTTATTTACTTTTTTCCAAATTTATTCTACCATATTTAGGCTCATTTCATCACTCTAAATTGATTTATAATAGCTTTCAGCTAGAGCATATGGGTGGTGAAGGGTATACTCTTCTTTCTATGAGGGAAATACCTCATCTCCTTCATTAACCTATGGAAAAATGTCCTTGGAAACAAGACATGATGAAAAAAATAACACAGACCACGACTTGGATCCTCTAAAATATGTTTTATGTAGCTTAAATATAGAATGGCATCATAAACAAATAACTCTAGCTACACTAAACAGATCTCCCCAACTCAAATATGCTAAAAAGCACCACAACCCCAATACTTCCTAAAAGAGAAATGCCGGAGGTAACAAAAGAATTATTTTTGTTATGGAAACTATAAAAATGGATGGAATAACACATATATGAAGATTTAATTCATTATATAATCATAAATGAGAGGATTGACATCTTTTACAAACACATTGGAACCCTCCAACAAGGGTTTCCGGCAAAATAGCAACACAAGATACAACACTGCAGAAAATAACGTTGTACCCAACAACTCTGTATTGAGAAATATCTGATATGATATAAAAGGGACACACAATACAATAATTTTCCCAAGGCCTTTCTTAATAGATCTCCTGGAGTGGAAATAACCTCCTCCTCCTCTGAAATAAGCTCAAATGGGATAGATGCGACCCCAGCTACTGCAGCTACTGCAGAAATAACGCATTCACTGGAAGTGACTGCACTTTCAAGGTTAGAGGATGGCTCTCCTCAAGATAGATAATTAGAATTGAACTCAAGACCTCCTCCTTATATCTCCCAATCAGCTATATCAATGATAAAAATAGAATTCCCGCATGGGAACCCTTTGAATTAAACAGTGCTGCAACTTCGGCTAAACAACTGAAGCTTCCAATCAGTCATAAGACTGAAACAAGATGAATGAATGAATGCCTCCCTTTGCTACTATCCTTTCCTTTTTATCCTTGGTGAGCTTCTCCATCCCGGGCCCCACTCATTGGTGATGTAGCTTCCTTAAGAATTTTCCTCCTTCAAAATTGCGCTGCCCTAGTAGCTTTCCCTCCCTTTGTGACAGCGTTGTTGACTTGGTCAACTATAGCTAGCCCCTTGCTTTTTCTCCTCTTCACACTAAAGAGGCTTTATTTTATCCTCCAACCTCAATCCCTTTTCACACTGGGATAGATTTTATTGTGTTTCCTACTTCTTATTTCAAAATGGAGCAATTATAATG
>JAXQQM020074302.1:0-26003 GCA_034641835.2 Pinus albicaulis | reverse complement strand
TAACAAAATGCCAAAAAAAAGACTGCCTGCCACATTTAAATTATAATGCGCCATAACCATATGTTATATGGGGGAGGCCCGCAGGTTTGACCTCAAGACCTCTGCCCTCCAATATAGCAACTTTGCTGATCCAGATTTATGCAGGAACATAATAAAATACTGAAATAGACATAAACATAGAGATGCAGTGGAAATAATGCTTCATTTCATTAATATCAAATAACAGAAATATGATTACATACATAATTGAAATCAAATATCTAGGGCATTGGTAGCTTATCTCTGAGAAGAGATGTGGTGGCTACATGCCTTTGAACTGTGTTGCAATGAGGCTCGAGGGTCTATTTATTATTGTGAAACAATGGAAAACTCTAAACATCCAAAAACCTAACCCTAGGAGATGAAGCACCAAAAATATGGGCCCCATTTGGGTAAATTGGTGTCTGGAACAGAATCACATTTGTTGGAGGTGCGATGCACAAAAAACGTCGTTTAGGGCCTCAAAATGGCTTTGGAAGTTCAGGACCCAAAAAACTACTAAAATAGTAAGTTGTACTGAAACTGAAAGAATTGATGGTGGCGTTTCAAATGGAATAGGTGGGCGCCCACCAATATCCACCTGGATTATTAGGGTCCCAAAACGACTCCGGGAGTGTAGGACCCGAAAACCTGCTAAAAATAGTAAGTTGTGTTGAAAGTGAAAAGCTACAAGAATTGATGGTGTGGGTCCAAATGGAATAGGTGGGTGGCCACCGATATCCACCTGGATCATCTGCCAACAACCCAATGACTCTCCTTTGGTAAATCCACCCGTTAACATATATAAAAACCAAGTTATACCCTTTGTTAGGGAGGAGTTATTCCCTAGAATATTCCATGTAGAATCAGTGAGGAATATAAAAGATTCCCTGGAGGGAAAATTTTCAGTGTTAGATTCATGCCAAGATTATACTCAAACAAACTAGAATTTCACAGAGAATGCGATGTTCTGATCCATTTCCTCATCTGAGCAACATATATTTAGTCATCTTGGAGGGAGGAATCTTTGTAGAACCATGAGGAATCTAGAAGATTCCCTGATGGTCAAATTTTCATAGTTTTAGAATCAGGCCAATTTTATACTCATTTTACTCAAATTTTCGCAAGGATTGCAGTGGTGAAGTTAGATTTGTCATATGAGCAGTAGAATTCTAAGTAACCAATGAGAAGGAATATTTGGGGAATCTTTGGGATTCCCGAGGGTCCAAATTTTTACTGAGCCAGAAGGGGTTCACGTTCATAGTCATTTGACACGATTTTGCGCTAGGAATTCAATGGTGCTGTTAGCCACCCATAAATTCTGTCATATCAGGTGGTGGCTAAATAATGTTGGATAGCCTTCAAGAAAAATTTTTATTACTAAAATTGATGATGCTTAAAGTCTTTTGATAATATCCTATCCTTTGGATAATCGTCATTGCTGTTTCCCTTCAGAACTCAGAAATCCTGCTGATTTCCAAGCCAGAATACTGTTGCAAGCATCATTTCCCTTTTCCCCTTTTCCAAAAGCTAACCTCATTTCACATCCCTCTATTTCCCATGAAAACCCCTCATTTTCATGTTTTTCCCATTTTTCCTTCATCAAAATCCACTTTTATAAGGTTTAAAACCCACTTTTAAGCCTTATCGGAACCCTTAATTTCCCTTTGAAAATCATTGAAAAACTATAAAAACCCACATTTTTGGCGTATATGGGTCCTAGCCCCTTTTTTCCATTAACCTCCGATCACATCGTTTCCCATGCGCTCACGGCCCCATAATCGGGCGCCTATCCGCTTCAAATGAAATAATTCCCGGCCAAAGTTAAAACCTTGGTTATATATTAAAAGTCATCGGTTTTATTATTTTATTTATTTTCTGCCGGTTTAAATTTTAAACCATTCCACACTGTCGATCTGATCTAAAGATCGGATGGTGCGGAGTCCGTCTCCCTGTGGTCCCTTAAGCCGATTGCCCAAAACTGGTAGTATCCATCGCACCGCCTTTGGGCAAAAGCTGTTTTCCCCCGATCGCCAGCAATTCCATACATCGCATGACACGCGTCCCGTGTACTTTTTCAAAACCGCCTGCCCATCACGCATTATCGTTCGGACGTGGACGCCCAGCGATATTGCTATCCATCGTCTAATCTGGGGTGGGCCATCCAACGGCTATCGCTCACCGAAGATGCCTGATTGATAACTGGGCTACGGCGCGCCATCCAGTTAATATCCTCCATCGATCTGATCTACAGATCGACGGTCCATATTCCATCGCCCAGTCAACGATTCTCCATTTTTTACTTTCCCCCTTGCTCCCGACCGTCGATCTTTGTGCGATCGACGACTCTGATTTAATCTTTCTTCTGCCTTCTCCAATCAATCCTGACCGTCGGATGATGCCATCCAACGGCCACACTTCCTCCACATGCCTCTGCAGCAATAAACCTATAAATGCATGGATTTTATAATTTTTGTTTGTATTTTGTAGGGTTTCGAGGTTTTCTCGCCATTTTCGAGGAAAATTCGAAGGCAGAGGATGACGATCTTCCTGCCTTCATTTCGCCAAAGGGAATCCTTCGCGGGGTATAAATTCATGTTTCTTCAATGTTTTCCTTAGGCATTGATGTCACATAACCCTGCGCAACCCTGTTTATCAGAAAAAACCATGGATCGGGCACAGTCAGAGAGTATCAGTGATGAAGACCAGAATTTATCGGAACAGAGGATTAAAGGACAGATTTGTGGGGATTACGTCTAAGATGCTTATCAAAAGCCTAATTCCCAAGTAAAACACAGTTTAAAGACAAACTCAAGGGTTTCTTCAATAGAAAAGCCCCCACCGCCACATCTGAGGTAAATTGATTCCTCCCAGCTGCTGAAATGCCACCTATGCCTCAAAGTATTCAATCAAATGCCGAATTTATTGATCAGGATCAGATATTTGTCTCAAAACGCGGCCGAAGAGTTACTTCTGTAAGGAACTTCAATACAAAAAATATCTGCAGAGTTACTTCGACGTCACACAGAGCCTCAAAGGTCAACCAACGCTCCCACCGAGCTTAAATCTTTATGCAAAAACATTTAATACAGAGTACACCCATGTATGTTTCTTCATTGAGCCCCCCAAAGGCCAAGAAGCCATTAAGTCTATATTAATTGTAATTAGAGATCTTTTATTAGATCTCACCTCCTCATTCTTCTATATATACCTCTGTAGAAGATGAGTGAGTTGTTGGTTGTGTGTGATCACAAGTTGTAATACTGAAACTCTTTGAAATAAATACATAGTCCATTGAATTTGAAGGAGAAATTGAAGTCTTGGAAACCTTGTTGATGTTGTTGCATGCTTGTTCATGAGAAGGCTCTATCATTAGATCCATGAGCTTGGCTGTTGGTGAAGTATTCTGAAATGTTTTATGTTTTCCCCTGGTTTCATTATGTTCCATAATTTCTTACTACAGTAGGTTGAAAGTATTAGGCTAAGAAATGATTCCTGGAAGCACCTTAGACCTGTGCATCCTTCACTGTTTCATGTTTTCTTCTTCTGAAGTATTCTAGAGTCTTTAATCTCTCTCTTTAATCTTCATGCTTGTTTATTTCCTTAATAGTTCGAACATTTTGTTTCAGCATGATTTATGGTTCTCCCTGCTTGTCTACTGCCACTTAAAAACTGTTATTGAAGTCTCCCTTTGAAGTTCTTTGCTTACAGTGAATCAAAGAGGTCGGTTTTGATCTTGCCCTTTGTCCTCGCTTAAACAGTTGGCTTAAAGGTCGTTTATAATTATGATCATAGATGTTTTTAGGTTTTCCCTCTTCTATGACTTTAATTATCAGTAAATCTTTTATGTTTTCTAAGTCATTTGAAATAAAATCTTTGAGGAAATAGGGTGTTCCCCGAATCTTAGATTTCATTTTAAAAGTTGTTTTGAGATCATTATTTGCTTAAAGCCGTGGTTTGTAGAATTTATGGTTAGCCCTGTCTATCAAAGAACTCTTTATTGTTCAAATTATGCTTTCAAATTCCCTTTGTTGAGAATTAAACCTCTCTTTCCAAATCATTAATGTTCATCTCATTCCAAAAACAAAAGGATCCTGTGGCCAAGTTAGATTTTCCCTTTGATATCCCATATCCATTGATGAGTTTGTTATGAACTTTTCTTGACTCCATTGCCCAATGAACCAGATATTTCTCTATCCTATATATCTTTCCTAGGCCTTTCATGTTCTGTTGTATCATTCCAACCAAACAAACAAACAAATAAACACCTGCACTTAATAACTAGTCTAAAACCAATACTCAAAGCACACAAGATAAACCTTTGCAAACAAAATTTTGAGAGATCCCTCTCTGAGAACAGGAGGACTAGATCCTGTAACTCTAAGGATTGGTTCTGATGTTGCCTTGTCTTTTGATTTGCCAAACTATCAAAACACGGGACACCAACATAATGGCGATCACGATGGGACCTTTCTGAGTTAGTGACAATCTAAGTACCCCTTAGGACTCCAGAAATACCTTATTTTCAAAGACTATCAAGTGATTATCAGCCACCTCATCGCCACCAACATAATGGCGATCACGGTGGGACGCCATGAGTAAAATCTTCGAAAAACAAAACACTCACTGTCTAGCATAACATAAGTAACCTTCTTCAAGAACTACCAAGCATAATGGTAATCATGATAGGACCTTTGAATCAGTGACAAACTAATTAACCCTTAGGATTCTCATAAAGCCTTGTCAAACCTTGAAGATTTCAGTTACCAAGCCATAAGAGTAAACTCTGTACGTTTTGACACCCTAGCTAAGTGTTAAATCAGACTTAGAACACTCTCTTAACCTATAAGACCAAAATAACTCAGAAAAACCCAAAACATTTTAGTTTGGCTTCATAATAAACTTGGTGGTGGACCATAAAACCTTTTACCTCCAAAAGAGCTAAAAATTCCCACCTGGCGACTCCACAATCCTAAATTCAGACCTTAAGACTCCACTGGGAAGACCCCAAGTCTTAATAGCATCTTACAAACTCAGCTAGAAGGCTTTAAGATTAAAAATTTTCCTTCTTCTGAAAAGATCAGTTAGCCTATTAAAAATTGTCATATTTGGTTAAACTTTTCTTTTTAACCAGGTCTAAAAACCATAGCATAGTGGCTCCTAGAAAGATTCATACTAGAGCCTACCTTGACCCAAACCCACCGGGAATAGTTGACAACCCTGAAAGTATTCTTAGGAAGTCTCCTAAGATAAAATTATCAACTGTTTTCAGATCACCCTTGAGAGCTAATTCAGTTCCTGAAAATCTTTCAGCTCTACAACAATCTCAAATTGACTTAGTAAATCCATTTAGAACTAGGTCTCTTGGTGATTTAGATCAGTTAGATTCTGAGTCTTCACTATCATCTCCTGAAACAAGTGAACCTCTTGGTAGCAGAGAAACAACCCCTCCTGATTTACATTTCCTTCACAACTTAGGTGTCTCTCATCCAAGATCAGCTCAGCAGTCTATTCCTGGTCCATCCACTTCTGCTCACCCTTCATCCACTGTTCAAACCACTACACCTCAGCCCACTGTTCCTGTTATAAATCCGCTCCTTGTAAATCCACCCCCACCACCTATCATGGCAGCATGGTATGCTCCCCTAGTCCTTCCTGTACCATTAGTTAATCTTCCACAGGACTATTAGTCCAAAATTCCATTATATGATGCCAACAATGCTACAACTGCATCACAACATGTAGATAAAATGAATGACTACTTTGACAGAAATGAAATTGATGATGATTCTGTCAAGCTTAGGTTATTTTCTCAGAGCCTAGGGGGAGAAGTAAGAAAATGGTTCAAAGGTTTAGCCCCCCATAGTATTAATGATCTCCAAGGCTTCCATCAAACGTTCTTAAACAAATGGGAAGCAAAGAAAAACCCTCTCCAAGTCCTTTCTGACTACAAGAACCTCCATAGAAACACTGGGGAAAGTGTGCAAGCTTACTGCACTAGATTCAATAGTGTGTATAATGCACTTTCCCCAGAACTAAAACCTCCACAGGGCTCAGCTTTAAACAAATTTCCTGAAGGTTTTGACTCTGACATGACCTATCAGATGAGAGAAAGAGATTTTGCAACTCTTGAAGATATGCAAAAGGGTGCTCTTTCTGTGGAAGTCAACTTGATGGAGAAGAGAACAAGAATGAAAACTGAGAAGAGAGTATCTTTTAGAGAAGAGTCCACTCCTTCTACTTCAAGCTCAAAAATGGAGAGAATGTTAGAAGAAATGATGAAAGAGATGAGCATAATTAAGAGAGCACAAGCAAATCAAAATCAAACTACTCCTCGAAATAGAAATCATAATTATAGAAGAGAAAACAATCAAGACAAACAGAACGAGAATGACCAACAGATTAGACCTCCCTTCCAACAAAACTATGTAGATCAATATGAGGAAGATAGGGAGTTGGAAAGGTTGGAAGAAGATCATGTAAACTTGATTGGATCAGACAATGGAGATGATGTTTTCCTCACTGAGGAAGAACAAGGATTCTTCTCTTATGATCAAAATACAAACACCTATGAAGACTCTGATGACTATAGATTGGGTTTTGAAAATGCAATTATGGAAGTACATAAATAGTATGATCTTAGGAGTAAGGGAAGCATAGATAACTTAAAAGACAAGAACACTAATGCTGCTGTCAAGAAAAACGCAAAAACTCAATCCAAAAAGACAGCAGAGAAGACCAACACTTTGGCTAAGAAACCTGACTTAAACAAAGACAAAGGGGTCCAGCCAAATATTGAACACAATACCCCTAGCACTTCAGCTAGTGGTCCTAATAAAACTATCCCAATTACCAGTCCAAACAAGGTTCAGCAAATCAAAATTGCTGAAAATAATTCAATTGAAAAAACAGATGCAAATATCAACAAATCAATTATTCCTTTCAGTTTTGAGGGAGAGATTGCTAAGATAAAAATTTCCATTCCCCTAGCTGAACTAGTAACCCAAGAAGTGTACAAAAACCAAGTTTTGAAAGCTTGGAACCTAGGAAGTGATACTGACACCTTAAACTTGACAGATGAAAAACCTGAGTTGTTGTTTGGTCCAGAAGTTGAAGGAAAATACCAAGAAGGGTCTGTCCCTCCCTTCTATGTTAGCTTGAACATACATGAGAAAATTTTACACAATGCTATGTTAGACTCAGGAGCTTCACACAATCTAATGCCCAAGGTAGTGATGGAAAGCTTAGGCTTAGAAATTACTAAACCATACAAATACTTGTATTCCTTTGACTCAAGCAGAGTCAAGTGTTTGGGTTTAATCAAATATTTATGTGTTACTTTAGCTCAGATCCCTGCTAAGAGTCTAGTTATGGATATAGTTGTAGCTGACATTCCCCCTAAGTATGGCATGCTCTTATCAAGATCTTGGGGAGCCAAACTTCAGGGAAGCCTTCAAATGGACATGTCTTATGCCACCATCCCCGTTTTTAACCAAAACAGAAGACTATACAGGGAATCTCACATGAAGTACATGGTGAGCAACATAGACAAACCAAAAAACTCTCCAATCTATTCTATTCAATCAAGTTTAGATTCCTTTATCTTATGTAACGAAGATGAAATTACTCAACAAGATAAAGAAAACATAGACCCAATCAGTTCACCACAACAATCCAATCTTCCCTTCAATCAAATTCAAAACATTACCAATCAACAGCAACAAGAAAATGAAAATAAGGATGGCATACTTTGGAAAATAAATTTTGATGGATCTTGTAATAAAACAAGTGCAGGAGCAGGTGTGTGGATTCAAAATACAAAACAGAGTTTTTCATACAAATTGGATTTCCCATGCACTAACAATATTGCTGAGTATGAAGCACTTCTCCTAGGCTTACAACTGCTTAAACAATTAGAAGCCCAGAAGATATCAATCTTAGGAGATTCTGAACTTATCATAAAACAAATCAAAGGAGAATACTCAGCTAGAAATCCAAGGCTTAGGGAATATCGAAACGTTGCCCTTGATCTTTTGAAAACCTTTGAAAAGTATGAACTTATTTTCATTCCAAGAGAATTGAATCATCTAGCAAATGAAATCGCTTTCAATGCCAGCAATTTCCAGATACTTGAAATAAATGAACAACTCAGTGTGAAGGTAAAACACAGGCCTTCCGTGCCCGATAACAAAGATCACTAGCAAGTGTTTGATTCTGACAAACACATAGATGATTTCTTGAAATCAAAAAATGATTTCCGCATACCAATATCAGAAACCAGCCATAAAGAAAATTGTTTGTATATTGAACAAATCCCAAAAGTTGAAATGACATATACTGCTGATATAAATCATTATGAAAATCCTTTTGAAGCAGAGGTAACCGACAACGCAGACCAAGAAGACTTGGAAGTTTTACAATGCAAAAATGATAAAATTCCAAGAGGTCTAGCACCTTTAGAACACCTTTTTGATTTTAACGATGTAGCCAAAGAACCAAGAATGGAGCCTGTGGAAACAGATGTAGAAGAACATAACATAGGCAGTCTAGCAGAACCCAAGATGATCAAACTGTCCAGCACTCTCCCAGCTCACATAAAATTGCAGTACATAGAGCTGTTCAAAGAGTTTAAAGATGTTTTTGCTTGGGGATACAAAGACCTAAAATCATATGATACCAGCATCATCCAGCATAAAATCCCTTTGAAGGAAAATCAAAAGCCTTTTAAACAAAAACTAAGGAGAATAAACCCTCTTTTACTCCCTTTAGTTAAGGCAGAAATTGAAAAGATGCATGCTGCTGGAATCATAGTACCCATTAGATTTTCAGAATGGATATCAAACTTAGTTTCTGTTAGAAAGAAAACAGGGGAAATCAGGCTCTGTATTGACTTCAGAAATTTAAATAGAGCCTCCTTAAAAGACAACTACCCCTTACCCAAAATGGACCATATAATTCAGAAGGTAGTTGGGTCAAAAAGGATTTCCCTCTTAGATGGGTTCTTAGGTTACAACCAGGTGTTAGTGCTCCCAAGTGATCAAATCAAAACTGCTTTTACCACACCTTGGGGCACCTTTATGTATGTCAAAATGCCCTTCGGATCAATGAATGCAGGGGCCACCTTCCAAAGGGCCATGGACATAGCCTTTTCTGAAGACATTGGCTATTTCATAATCATTTACCTTGATGACATAACTGTTTTCTCAAAAACTGATGAAGAACATTTGATTCACCTAAGAAAAGTTTTTGGGAAGTGTAGGAAATTTGGCTTGTCATTGAATCCCAAGAAAACACTCTTTGGTCTCCAAGAAGGTAAACTTCTTGGCCACATAATTTTGGAAGAGGGAATCAAAATAGACCCTACAAGGATAGATGGCATATTGCAGATCAACCATCCAAGGAGCCTCAAAGAATTGCAATCTTTCATCGGAAAGATTAATTTTCTAAGGAGGTTTATTCCTAATCTTGCTGAGCTATTAAAAAACATTACAAACATGCTTAAGAAAGATGTAGGTGTAAAATGGACTTTACCAGCTAAACAATCATTCAAACTGGTCAAACAAGCTCTTACTCAAACACCAGTCCTGATTAGTCCAGATTTCACCAAAGACTTTTATATCTTTTCTTTTGCATCTGAGCATACAATAGTTGCAATTTTACTTCAAAAGAATGATTTGGGGCAAGAACAACCAATATCTTTCTTTAGTAGGGCCTTGAGAGATGCTCCTCTCAAATATAACATCATGGAGAAGCAAGCCTTAGCATTAGTGAAAGCATTAAAAGACTTTAGGGTCTATATTTTACACTCTCACATAATTGCTTTTGTTCCACATACTGTTGTCAAGGAAATTCTAAGTCAAGACCCCGATGGTAAAAGGGGAAAATGGATTGCAACTATTCTTGAATATGACTTAGAAATCAGGCCCACCAAACTAGTTAAGGGGCAGGGATTAGCAAAACTTATGGCTGAGTCTAACTTTCAAGCACTGGACATAAATATGGTAGATGTGTTGGAAGAAATAGAAGAATCTGATGCTCCTTTCATTGAAGAAACATTTCTAAATTCTCCTTGGTATGCTGACATTATTTATGTGCTTTTATATCTAAATGCCCCTCCTTCTTTGTCTAAAACTAAAGCTAGATTCTTGAAACAAAAGGCTTTGAGTTTTTGCATATTGAATGGAGTATTATATTGGAAAAATGCTGTTGGAATTTTGCTTAAATTTTTACTTGAAGATGATGCAGGAAAAATCATGCATGAATTGCATGACGGAGAATGTGGAGGACACCTCTACTGGAAGGCCACAACAAACAAAATTCTTAGATCTGGTTACTATTGGCCTACCCTTTTCCCAGACACTCAAAAGTTGGTCATGTCTTGCCATAAGTGTCAAATCTTTGATGGCAAAAGAAAACTTCTTCCCTTACCCTTACATCCTATCAGAGTTGAGGCACCTTTTCAACAATGGGGTTTAGACTTCATTGGGGAAATTCACCCATCCTCCTCAGCTCAACATAAGTGGATCCTCACAGCCACTGACTTCTTTACCAAGTGGATAGAAGCTATACCCTCCAGGAATGCTAATGACTCTGTCATTATCAAGTTTCTTGAAACAAATATCCTATCTAGATTTGGTTGTCCCAGAAAAATCATAACAGACAATGCTGCTGCTTTTAAATCCAAGAAGATGGTTGATTTCTGTTACAAATACCACATAACCTTGGGCCATTCCACTGCTTACTATCCCCAAGGAAATGGATTAGCTGAATCTTCCAACAAAAGCCTCATCAATATCATTAAAAAGTTGTTGGAGAAAAATCAGAAATCATGGCACAGTAAACTAGTTCATGCCTTATGGGCTGATAGGCTAACTACAAAGAAATCAATAAACATGTCTCCCTATCAGCTAGTCTATGGTATGGACGCAGTTTTTCCCACCTCATTAGGAGTTCCAGTTATGAAGCTCCTTCAAGAAGTGCAGATTGAAGAGAATGATATGCAGAGAAGAATCAACCAGACAATCCATTTACAGCAGACCGGAGAGGAAGTCTATGAAAGAACACAGTTAGTCCAAGAGAATATGAAGAAGTTGTTTGATAAGAGGACTAAGGCAAACAATTTCCAAGTTGGAAATGTTGTTCTTAAGTGGGATTCAAGAAAAGAAGAGAAGGGAAAACATGGAAAATTTGAGAACTTGTGGAAAGGGCCCTATATTATTCATGCTAAGAGGGGTCACAATGCATTTTTCTTGAAAGAATTGAATGGAGAAGACCTATATGGAGGTCCTGTCAATGGCCGGATGCTCAAGCATTACTTCTGCCAAGAATCTTAAGTTTCAAAGCCTTTTATTTTTCATTATAAATATCATAGTCTAACCATTGCATTCAAAGTTAGAAAAATCAAAAAATACAAAAACAAAGAAAGAAAGAAAAGAGGGCAGATTGTGAAAACAAGAAAGGTATAGCCCCATACCAAAAAAGAGAAACAAATATGAAAGTGTGCAAGCTCAAATGCCACTCCTGAAAAACACACTTCTAGTTAGTCAAACTGCCTAATTTTGACTAATTAGCCTTTAAATTTTCTGCTGAGAGGATAGTGAATTCGATTTGCCAAACTGTTTAATCTTGTCTTATCAATAGATAGATTAGGATAGAAATCAAAGGTTCAAACATGCTCAAAATCTGAACCTAACATTTCAAAAAGAGAATGACTCAAATCTGTTTTGTTTTCTGAGTCAAAAAGGATAAAAATTTGGTTCTAATTAGCTCAAAATCTAAACCAGAGAGCAAAGATAGCTCAAAACAAAGATCGAAACAGAGCTGTGAAAAAGGATGAAGGAAGTGCTTTGAATTTTAAGATCCTAAACCTTCATCATTTTGTTTTAATTTTTCTGCAAATAATAATCTATATGAAACTTGTTTTTATGCCATAGATCAGCATCAAGTTAGACTGTTCAAACCTAACTTGTATGTTTTTTAATTTATGTTGTAGAATTTAGAGAATAAAATTCTGTTGGATAGCTTAATCCCAACAGGTAATAGAATAGGTAGAGAAGCATCTGAATTCAACTGTTTAATCTGAGTTCAGGGAGAAATAAGGAGTAGAATTAGATTAGTTTTATGCTTTCAAAAGAATAAAATTTTGTGAAAAGAGTTTGCCAATCCAAGTGCACTCTAATGAAGAGAAAATGTTAGATCAGTAGGATTGGGTAGGTAGAATGCTTGTTGATGAAATAAACATTGTTTTTTATGACTGCTAATATGTTTCAGAGAAAAATAAGATCATCTATAGAAAGGAAGGCAACCCAATGGAGGAGGCAACTGATCAGCCTCCCAGAGAAAGCAAGTCTAAAATTCTTGATGCCTTTAGAAAGGCACCATCCCCAAGTGGAGCCACTGTTAGCCACCCATAAATTTTGTCATATCAGGTGGTGGCTAAATAATGTTGGATAGCCTTCAAGAAACAATTTTATTACTAAAATTTCTGATGCTTAAAGTCTTTTGATAATATCCTATCCTTTAGATAATCGTCACTGCTGTTTCCCTTCAAAACTCAGAAATCCTGCTGATTTCCAAGCCAGAATACTGCTGCAAGCATCATTTCCCTTTTCCCCTTTTCCAAAAGCTAACCTCATTTCCTATCCCTCTATTTCCCATGAAAACCCCTCATTTTCATGTTTTTCCCATTTTTCCGTCATCAAAATCCACTTTTATAAGGTTTAAAACCCACTTTTAAGCCTTATCGGAACCCTCAATTTCCCTTTGAAAATCATTGAAAAACTATAAAAACCCACATTTTGGGCATATATGGGTCCTAGCCCCTTTTTCCCATTAACCCCTGGTCACATCGTTTCCCATGCGCCCACGGCCCCACAATCGGGCGCCTATCCGCTTCAAATGAAATAATTCCCGGCCAAAGTTAAAACCTTGGTTATATATTAAAAGTCGTCAGTTTTATTATTTTATTTATTTTTCTGCAGGTTTAAATTTTAAACCATTCCACACCGTCGATCTGATCTGAAGATCGGACGGTGTGGAGTCCGTCTCCCTGTGGTACCCCGTTGTCCATAAGCCAATTGCCCAAAACCGGTGGTATCCATCGCACCGCCTTTGGGCGAAAGTTGTTTTCCCCCGATCGCCAGCGATTCCATACATCGCATGACACGCGTCCCGTGTACTTTTTCAAAACCACTTACCCATGGCGCGTTATCGTTCGGACGTGGACGCACATCGATATTGTTGTCTACCGTCCGATCTGGGGCAAGCCATCCAACGGCTATCGCTCACCGAAGATGCCTGATCGATAACTGGGCTATGGCGCGCCATCCAGCTTAGGAACCGCTGAATGATCCGGCAGATTTCCTAATTAGATCGATGGTCCATATTCCATCGCCCTGATTCCGTTGCCCAGTCAACTATTCTCCGTTTTGACTTTCCCCCTCACTCTCGACCGTCGATCTCTGCGCGATCGACGGCTCTGATTTAATATTTCTTCCGCCTTCTCCGATCAATCCTGACCGTTGGATGATGCCATCCAATGACCGTTGAGCCCCAAGATTGTTCTTTCTTCCATCATACTTCACTCCATTTTCTTTTGTCCATTGTTATCCCAGGCTCAAATGATCAATGAAATTAGTTAAAATTTCTTTAAGAATGAATATCATGGCTAACTTTCTAAGTTTGTGATTTTGTCATTGTAATACATTTTGAACTGAAACTAGCTACAGAATGCAGACATTCCGTAGCTAGTTGCCAATTCTGCAGCTGTCTTCACGTTCAAGCATGTTCCAGGTGTCCTCTCAGGAAAAGCCACACATGGGTGTATTCCACATCGTGTCCTTAGCGTTTGTTGCTCACCATGAAGATTGAACGTAATTCTGGACGTGGTTTTGTACATGGGAACTCACACAAGGAGACAGACTTATAATAGGACAAGGACAGTCCAGATGTCCTTTGTCATTTTACGCTGCCACCTTTAGAGTTCTAGTCCGATTTTGATATGAAAAGACAATGATCCCCGTATTATCTCAAGTTCTGTTATGAAGATTTGCTATAAATGTAACTCGGGAAACCGAGAGACTAGTTCTAGATTTTGATTAGATTTCGTGGATTGACTGCTATATTTCTGAAGTCCGAGAATACTCTGTTTTAAGTTATTTTCCTTTAATGAAGAAGACAGCATTTCTTTGAACGCATTGAGTTGATCTTGATCTAGATTTCATGCTACTCTGGTGGTAGAGGGCCCCTGCCTCCTGAGCAGCTTTACTTTTGGAATTTAGATAAGTATCTTAGTTCGTTTTCAAGTTTTTGAAGTTTACGTTTATAGTTAATTTCATTAATCATTATAGCTATACTTGTTCTAAGAAACTCTTCCAAAAGATCATTACAATGAATAAGAAATGGCTGTAGTGTTATATATTTTATTTGCAATTCCTTTCGTTCATTATCACAGTTAAACTTACTATAATAAACTCTTCCAAGATATCATTATGATGACTAAGGCATAACTGTGATACTGTAGGATTCAGTTGCTTGTTTACACTAAGTAGCATAGCTAATCTTACTCTTAAAAAGCTCTTCCAAAACATCATAACAATGAGTAGGAAATAACTGTGATGTCTTAGTTTTTAATTGTATTTGCTTTCAATTTTTATGTTTGTATTCAATTGCATTGAGTTGTACAGCCAGGATTGTTCTAACAAGCTCTTCCAAAATACCATTCATGATGAACGAAATAGGCTGTAGAATCCCATAGATTAATTGCATGACAACTTAGTTAGAGCACTCCGGAGGCAAATTGCATTTAGTTCATGCTCTGTTATTTCATTTCAAGTTTGATAATGGCTTTTTAGTTTAGCATTGTTCACTATAGACTAGTAGCACCCTAGTTCAGTTCTAGCTTAGCTCACTGTATTTACATTCCAAGTTTAGTTGCCATCCATTGCATTTTAAATTGCATTAGTTGTTAAACTTACATACCACGGTCTTCATTATTTACAAAATTTCTTTTGTTCCAAACCTATATTAACTCATAATCATCTGGACAGAAGATAGTATCAGTCTAAGGCCCGGAGTACTTTTGCAACCTTTTTACCATTTCACAAACAAGCCTTTCCTCAAAGACTATTCTAAAAGGAAATCTATAACTTTTGAGTGAGGTTTAGTGGTGTTAAACTAAGTTGCAGAATAGAATAGAATTAGGAGCTAGTTTTAGAGTAGAGATCTTATGATGTTACAAATGTTCTTTTCCAAATATGTTTCAATAAACCTTTAATCATGGATGAGATATTGTATCATTATAAGTTGATTGTTTAATTGTTTAGTTAGGAGAATTTTATTTACACTTAGCTGCCCATTTCTCAAGCTCTTCCAAAACATCTTTAATGAATGAATTGGACAAGTTAAGTTCATGTTGTGATTTATTTTCTTGAAGTCATTATCAAGCTTTGTATTTTTCTAAGTCATAGTTTAGGTTTGGTTCTGTTTCAGTATTTGCATTTGTCATTTGTCATCCATAATTTAGGCTTCACTCTGTTTTTAACCAGTAGCGTCTTTCCACCAGTATTTAGTTCTTTCCCTTGCAAACATAAAACCATAAAAACCCAAAAACATCATAAAATGCTAGACACAACGAAGTAAGAGACAATTACCTAGGCACATATAGTGCACCACACTTCAACAGTTTACCAACCCTGGTTGACAATTAAATGAACTCAATTTAGGAGACTAGGTTGAGCACAAACATTTTGGCGCCGTTGCCGGGGAAGTGAAAACTAGGTAACCTTTGTTTCTTAACTCCCAAAAACAATGATATGTGTAGAGAGAGAGACTCAAGGGGTAGATTCATAAGAAGCAGAAGCAGAAGTTTGATTCCTAGAACACCACTTGTTTCACCTAGACCAAGAGCTAGTACACCTTCAACTCAGACCCACATTCCATCCTTTACTGATCCTAGACTTCTAGAAGACCTAAGATCAGATATTCCATTAGAGAGACCTTCCACTTCATCCACTGAACCTGTCTTAAAAGAAGATCCAAGGACTCCTGTTAGGGACACAAACTTTTCCACTTCCAGAGAAGAATCAACCATGGCAGAAGGAGGAGGAGGAGGAGTCTTTAATGGAGAACACACATTATTTGGAGGGGGTAGAGGTAGAGGTAGAGGAGAAGGAGGTAGAGGTGCAGAAGGAGAAGGAGGTAGAGGAAGAGGTAGAAGAGAAATGGGAAGCTCTTTTTGGTTTCCTATAGTAGATGAAGAAACCAATACAACTATGAAAAACATTTCACCCTCTGTCCTTCCAAACTTCTATGGACTTAAAACTGAAGATCCTGAAACCTTCCTATTTGAATTTGAAGTTCTGTGTAGAACTTATGACTACTTACAAGATGATCAAAAACTTAAACTATTTCCTTCAACATTGAAAGGAGAAGCATTGAAGTGGTTTATGAGTTTGATCAACAGTTCTATTAGGACATGGGAAGACATGAAACAAGCATTTCTAGAGAGGTATTTGGATTATTGTATGCTGGTAAATCATAAGGAATAAGTGTTTAAGATGTTACAAAAAGAAGATGAAAACTTGGAAGATTTGTTGGAGAGATTTCATTACAACATCAAAAGAGCAAAAATGGAAAACTTAGATCAAGACACCTTAAAAGCTCTTTTGTTGAAAACAATTAGGGATGAATGGTTGGATATTCTTAACATGATGGGAAAAGGGGATATATCACAGCTCACATTACCTGAAATATCTGAGTTATGTATCAACCTTTCAAGAGGGAAATCTAAAACTGTAAAAGGTCCAAGAGATCCTGCTCTTGCAAGGGCAAGTAAGTCTGCTTCTGGGACAATAAGTAGGGCAGAAATAGGACATATTCTTGATGATTTCAAATCTGACATCTTAGGGAGTCTTAGTGAACAAATAGACACCCTTAAGTTACAAAACAAGCAAAAAGATGAATCTGATGCCTTAGCAATATTTTGTCCCAAATGTAGAAACAAACATGCCTTGAGAGAGTGCCCTTTGGATGCAAAAGTTGTAGAGACATGTGTCATTTGTTTTGAAAAACATGAGACCAAGAATTTTTCTTCCCTGCCTAGTCTCAAAGCTATCTTTCAAGAGGAAACTCCTACAAATTACACAGAATCTCTCAATTTTGTCTCTAGAAGGCCTTGGCAAGGACCTCAAACACAAGGATTCCATGATCAAATGTATAACCAACCTCCACCAAATTGGAATTCTTGGCAGCAACCTTGGCCTCAATTTCAAAATCAATCCCAAGCTTGGGCACAAGGAGCACAAAGTCCCTATGGAAGATACTCTCAGTACTATCAGTATCCACCATCCTATCCACCATACCCATATTTTTCTCCTCAAAATCCTCAACAAAATTTTCAACAAAATTCTCAACAACATCATCAGAACCTCCCACATCAAAATCAACCACTTCCATTACCATTTCCTCAAAAATTAAATCAGTTACCTGCTCAACCCATACCAAACCCAAATAATAAAAACCCTCAGAACACATACATGATAGAAGGCCAACAGTTTCCAACTTATTTAATTACTCCTTTAGACCTTAGTGATGTTCAACTTAGGTCTGGAAGAATACTTGAAAAGAGGAAACCTTCTGTAATCATACAAGAACAAGATAACTCTGAGGAAGACTCTCTACGGGTGAATAAAAGTCTTGAGGAAGACACATCTTTTCAAGACCCAAACATTGAAAAATCAAAGCAAAAAGATCCAATAATTTCAACTCCTGTATTAGAGCAACCATCCACATCTACTTCTATACCTCCCTTTCCAGAAAGATTACAAATTGATAGAGGTGTAGAAAAACAAATTATGGTGCCTAATTATGATTTCCTAGATGAGTTGAGAAATGTTTGTATTAAGATCCCATTATTGCAAGCTATCAAGGAAATTCCAATCTTAGCAAAGACAATAAAGGAGTTGAGCATGAAGAAAACAGGAAAAAAGAATAAGAGAGATAAAGAAAATTCAACTGGCAGGAAAAATAGCAGATATCATGATGGGTAAGATTGCTATTCCAAAGTATCTAGACCCAGGAAATCCAGTTGTTAAAATTCACATCAATGGAATTGAGATCCAAAACACACTCATTGATTTAGGAGCAGCAATCAATATTATGAGTAGATAAATCATGGATAAACTGAAACTTCCTAATCTTCTCTTTACACCCACATTATTACAATTAGCAGACAGATCTGTGATCAAACCTGATGGGGTAATAGAAGACATTCCAGTGTCCCTAGATTCTTGGGAGTACCCTATGGATTTCATGATCCTAACTCCTAAGAATAGTCTAGGAGGGCATCTTGTTATATTAGGAAGACCTTGGTTGGCTACAACTGACGCTTTAATTAGTTGTAGATCCAGTGATATGTACATCTCTGATGGTAGTTCAACTAAGAAATTCACTTTGTATCCAATAGCAAGGACAATTACAGATTTAGATGATACTAAATGGATAGAGGATGAAGAAGACTTACAACCTCTCTTCACAATCTCAAAAATTAGTGAAGATAATCAAATTCTGAATACTCTAGAAAACTTTGAATCCTCTTCAAAATACAAACATGAACCATTTCAATAAGGATCCAACATTGAGTTTTTGTCATCAAGGCAGATGTCTCTTCATTCTATGGATAAATTTGGCAGCTCTACAAGTGAGATATTTCCAGGAAAAACTTTGAACATAAACAAGAACCTAAAAAAATCTCAACAAGAAGAGTTAGTCAAGATATTACAAAGACATTCTTCTGCATATGCATGGGATTACACTGACATGAAAGGGATAAGCCCCAAGACTTGCACTCATCACATATATATAGAGGAAAATTTTAAACCAATCAGACAACCTCAAAGACAGATGAATCCAAATCTTAGGGAGATTGTTAAAGAAGAATTGCAAAAATTGTTAAATGTCAACTTCATCTATCCCATTTCAGATAGTCAGTGGGTTTCTCCTTTGGTAATTGTGCCAAATAAAAATGGTAAATGGAGGGTATGTGTTGACTACTGAGAACTAAACAAAGCTACTCTTAAAGACCATTTTCCCTTACCTTTCATAGATCAAGTGTTAGATACATTAGCTGGCAAAAAGTACTTCTCATTCTTAGATGGGTTTAGTGGTTACAACTAAATCCAAGTAGCACTTGAAGATCAAGACAAAACCACATTTACCTGTCCTTGGGGTACCTATGCTTACCAAGTATTGCCATTTGGATTATGCAATGCACCTGCAACATTCCAAAGGGCAGTATTAGGAATTTTTTCAGATCTAATACATGACTGTGTAGAGGTATATATGGATGATTTCACAGTTTATGGAAACACATTTGAAGAGGCTTTAGCAAACTTGGAAAAAGTTTTAAAGAGATGTCAAGAAGAAAATCTTTCACTTAGTCATGAGAAATGTTTCATGATGTTTGCTGAAGGTATTGTTTTGGGGCATCATATTTCAGGGGATGGGATTAGAGTTGATGAGTCAAAAGTTGAAGTCATCTCTAACTTATCTATTCCAAGTTGTCAAAAAGATGTTAGGAGTTTTCTAGGATTTACAGGATATTATCGAAGATTTATAGAAAACTTCACCAAGATAGCATCTCCACTCTTCAAATTACTTACCAAAGACTATGAATTCAAATGGAATTCTGATTGCCAGTTAGCCTTTGAGACCCTGAAAACAAAAATTTCTGAAGCACCTATTTTAAGGGGACCTAACTGGAAGTTACCTTTTCATATTTCAACAGATGCCTCAGATACAGCTCTAGGAGCAATATTGGGACAAAAAGACCTGATTCCTTATGCCATCTATTATACCAGTAAAAATTTGACTCCTGCAGAGTTAAACTATACTGTAACTGAAAAAGAGTTTTTAGCTGTTGTTCATGCCATAAAAAAATTCAGACACTATATAACAGACTATGAAACTTTTGTTCACACAAATCATTCTGCAATTAGATACTTAATGAACAAATCAATTACTAATGGCAGAGTCATAAGATGGTTATTGCTTTTACAATAATTCAACATTACCATTCTAGATAGGCCTGGAAAACAAAACACAGTAGCTGATTTCCTATCTAGACTCCAAAACATCAAAGATGACACTCCAGTTGAAGATCAATTTCCTAATGAATATATTTTTGCAATTTCTACTCAAACTCCTTGGTTTGCTGACATTGCTAATTATTTAGTTTCAGGAAAATTTCCTTCAATAATGAATGCAAGAGATAAAATAAAAATCATTTATGACAGTGCAAAATATTCATGGGTTGCTAATGAGTTGTACAAGACAGGTCCAGATTTTATCATTAGGAGATGTGTTCAGGAAGATGAGATGCCTGAGATTCTCAAAGAATGTCATGATGAACCTTGTGGCAGACACTTTGCTGATAAGAGGACAACTTATAAGGTCCTTCATTTAGGATACTATTGGCCATCCCTTTTTAAAGATGCTAAAGAGTATGTCAAAAGGTGTGACAGTTGCCAAAGGGTAGGGAAACCTTCTCCTTCAGGTGAGATGCCATTACAACCTCATGTACATATTGAACCTTTTGAAAAATGGGCTTTGGATTTTGTAGGACCTATTAGTCCTCCATCAAGACAAAAGAAATATATATTAGTTTGCACTGATTATGTTACTAAATGGGTAGAAGCTAAACCATTACTTGTTGCTAATGAATCATCTGTAGTTACTTTTCTTTTTGAGGATATTTTTACTCGTTTTGGTGTCCCAAGGAAATTGTTACAGATCAAGGAGCTCAATTTACATCAAGGCTAGTGGAGAAAATGATGGAGAAGTACAAAATCAGACATAGAAAATCTACTCCTTATCATCCACAAGCAAATGGTCAAGTGGAATCTACTAATAAGGTCATTGAAGGAATCCTAACAAAGACTTTTCATTTACATAGAAGAGATTGGGTAGATAGGCTTCCTGAAGCCTTGTGGGCCTATAGAACTACATGGAGAAACACAATAGGCCATACTCCTTATGAACTTGTTTATGGAAAGCAAGTTTTGTTTCCCATAGAGTTCCAGATTCAAACTTTCAAAATGGAAGTTCAGCTAGGACTTGATTTAATGGAGGCACAAAAGCATAGATTGGAGCAGATTAATGAATTGGATGAGATCAGACAAGATGCAGTTCAGAAAACAAGTCTAGTCCAACAGCAAAGGACTATATGGCATGACAAGTACATCAAAGAGAATAAGTTCAAAGAAGGTGACTGGGCTCTCTTGTTTGATTCAAAATTCAAGGATTTTCAAGGTAAATTTCAAACACATTGGCTAGGGCCATATGAAATTGTTGAAATTTTTGACAATGGAGCAGTAAAAATCAGGACAATAGATGAAGAAGAGGTCACCTTTCTTGTGAATGGTCATAGATTGAAGCTGTATCACAAACCACTCTCAAGAGAAGAATTTGTCAAGAAGTTCCAGGAAAACAGTGATGTGAAGTTAATGAAGAAGAATCTTTCTTCTTCATCAACTTGATTGAATTTTCTGAAGCATTTCTTTAAAAAAAAAAAAAAAAAGTATAAACATGAAAACCAATCATTGATTGGCATGTTTATACAGAAAAGATAGGGTGAAAATCAAAGTCTTTCTGACACTCTAACTTTTCCATTTTGTTTCTGCAAGCAGCTGTTACAAAATCATAAGTTCAGATCCATTTCACTTATGATCCATCTCATTTCATTTCATTCCATTTACTTATCCATCCATACTCCATTTCATTCATTCATTCATACTTCACTTCATTCCATATTTCATTCATCTCATTCCATACTTCATCCACCTCATTTCCATATCAGAATTTAAAGTTTGATGTCTTTTTGCAATTGAATAACACATGTCATGAATTGCAGGCCATTTCTTATACTTTTCCACTCCATTTCATAAATTGTAATCCATCCCACTCCATCATTCACTTCATACAATTCCATTATACCATATTTCATCATCTATCTTCACTCATTCCATATAATATTCCACTTATATTCCAAACCACTCCATTCCATGATTAAAGTTCTCTACAGGTACATTCTGCAGCTAAACAGATATTCTGTAGCTAATCAGACTTTCTGCAGCCAGACAGTCATTCCGCAGCCACAGATCCTGAAGGCACTGATCAGTAGACATTTGAATTGAAACAAGATGATCCAGTATATCCATGAACAAGCAAAATCAACAAGGATTATGAAGACTCACAAAGTAATGATTTCCAGAGGGGAACAAAGCATATAAAGACCACAAAAAGCATATGAAAAGCAAAGAGGTATATCAATTTGAAGATTGAAGCACTGTCACCGTGAAGCAAAGGAGTATTAATTTGAAGGTTGAAGTCATTGTCTCCGTGAGCAAAAAGAGTACTAATCTGAAGATTGAAGAAGAAATTATGGGCCTCATCGTGAGAACTGAACCAGTAGGCACAAAATACCTGGAAGGATACCCTCAAAGCAGAGAAATGTTGCAACAAGTAGGATGGCTGCAATTCCTTGAAAAATTTAATGGCTTCCACAAAGAAGTTACTAAAACATTTGCAAGGTCATTCAAAGGAGCCGAGGTTGAAGTTGGAGATATTAAATTCACTGTCACAGAGGTTTTTATTGCAGAAGCAATAGGATTTCCTAGACATGGAGAAAGATGGTTTAAGAACAGAGAATTTCATAATGAATCATGGAAGCAGATCCTCAAGTCACTAGGTATGGATGTCACTATGTTTAAAAAGGGAATTCCAAGCTCTGCATTAAAGAATAAATGGAGAAACATGTTGCTTATCCTACAAAAATTTATCACTTGTGAAGGTAGATATGGTACTTTCTATGTTTACCATATTAGGTTAATAATGCATTTCCTAGAAGAAGAGCTTAATTTTCCCTATTTCTTGCTTCAAAGTTTAAAAAAGATGGTTTCAAGTGTTCAAAGGAGAGTCCAATTCCTAGAAACAACTTTATACCATCATGGCTTGGTTAAGATTCTAATTGAACACCATTTAGCCAAAACAAGAGATAATTGGGATGACTTCTTGGTGAGAAACCACTTTGAGGAACCAAAAGAACCTCCACTTGAGGACAAACCCACAAAGAGAAGCAGAAAATGGAGACCCTCCAAAATTGAAACTGGTAAAACAATACAGGAAAGTAGTGAAGAAATAATCTCTGAGAAGTTGACTCAGATTAAGAGACAACTTAAGGAAGAGAGGGTAATCAGAAAATTTTCCACAGAAAAAGGAGAGGGACCATCCCAGCCGAGAAGGAGCCATAGACTCAGGGGGAAACTAAGGAAAACACAGATCAAACAAACCAGGGTGATAAACATAGAAGATGAGGAAACATCTATTGAAGAAGATGTTGAAGAAGATTTTGATGAAGAAGCCCCTGAAATTGACCCTGCACAACAAGAAATTTATAACTATGTTGAAACATTGGAAAGGGAAGCTTCAGAGAGTAGAAATAGAACTCCTAGTCCTCCACTGTCCAAAATAGATGTGTTAAGAAGAGATAGGTACGAGCTGGAAGTACTTAATAGACATATCAGGACTGAGAATGATATTCTGAAGGAACAAGTTAAACTAAAAACCAGTATGAACTCAACCTTGTCTCTACAAATGGACAAAGTGGAAAAGGCTAATGAAAAGTTGAAAAAGAGGAACAAGAAGTTAATCAGGGCACTTACCAATTTAAGGTTCAAGTTAGTCATCAGGAAGCCCATAAGGCCTTTAACTTCCAGGCAAAGAAGAAGAAGAGGGTTGGATGTTCTTGCAGAAGTCTCTGAGTTTATGGAATAAGTTGCATGAGGACATGCAAGAAGTCAGCAGTGGGGGTATGTTGAGCCCCAAGATTGTTCTTTCTTCCATTATACTTCACTCCATTTTATTTTGTCCATTGTTATCCCAGGCTCAAATGATCAATGAAATTAGTTAAAATTTCTTTAAGAATGAATATCATGGCTAACTTGCTAAGTTTTGTGATTTTGTCATTGTAATACATTTTGAACTGAAACTAGCTACAGAATGCAGACATTCCGTAGCTAGTTGCCAATTCTGCAGCTGTCTTCACATTCAAGCATGTTCCAGGTGTCCTCTCAGGAAAAGCCACACATGGGTGTATTCCACATCATGTCCTCAGCGTTTGTTGCTCACCATGAAGAATGAACGGAATTCTGGACGTGGTTTTGTACGTGGGAACTCACACAAGGAGGCAGACTCCTAATAGGACAAGGACAGTCCAGATGTCCTTTGTCACTTTACGCTGCCATATTTAGAGTTCTAGTATGATTTTGATATGAAAAGACAATGATCCCCATATTATCTCAAGTTCTGTTATGAAGATTTGTTATAAATGTACTCGGGAAACCGAGAGACAAGTTCTAGATTTTGATTAGATTTCGTGGATTGACTGCTATATTTTTGAAGACCGAGAATACTCTGTTTTAAGTTATTTTCCTTTAATGAAGAAGACAACATTTCTTTGAACGCGTTGAGTTGATCTTGAGCTAGATTTCGTGCTACTCTGGTGGTAGAGGGCCCCTGCCTCCTGAGCAGCTTTACTTTTGCAATTTAGATAAGTATCTTAGTTCGTTTTCAAGTTTTTGAAGTTTACGTTCATAGTTAATTTCATTAATCATTATAGCTATACTTGTTCTAAGAAACTCTTCCAAAATATCATTACAATGAATAAGAAATGGCTGTAGTGTTATAGATTTTATTTGCAATTCCTTTCGTTCATTATCACAGTTAAACTTACTCTAGTAAACTCTTCCAAGAAATCATTATGATGACTAAGGCATAACTGTGATACTGTAGGTTTCAGTTGCTTGTTTACGCTAAGTAGCATAGCTAATCTTACTCTTAAAAAGCTCTTCCAAAACATCATAACAATGAGTAGGAAATAGTCGTGATGTCTTAGTTTTTAATTATATTTGCTTTCAGTTTTTATGTTTGTATTCAATTGCATTGAATTGTACAGCCAGGATTGTTCTAACAAGCTCTTCCAAAATACCATTCATGATGAACGAAATAGGCTGTAGAATCCCATAGATTAATTGCATGACAACTTAGTTAGAGCACTCCGGAGGCAAATTGCATTTAGTTCATGCTCTGTTATTTCGTTTCAAGTTTGATAATGGCTTTTTAGTTTAGCACTATCCACTGTAGACTAGTAGCACCCTAGTTCAGTTCTAGCTTAGCTCACTGTATTTACATTCCAAGTTTAGTTGCCATCCATTGCATTTTAAATTGCATTAGTTGTTAAACTTACATACCACGGTCTTCATTATTTACAAAATTTATTTTGTTCCAAACCTATATTAACTCATAATCATCTGGACAGAAGATAGTATCAGTCTAAGGCCTGGAGTACTTTTGCAACCTTTTTACCATTTCACAAACAAGCCTTTCCTCAAAGACTATTCTAAAAGGAAATCTATAACTTTTGAGTGAGGTTTAGTGGTGTTAAACTAAGTTGCAGAATAGAATTAGGAGCTAGTTTTAGAGTAGAGATCTTATGATGTTACAAATGTTCTTTTCCAAATATGTTTCAACAAACCTTTAATCATGGATGAGATGTTGTATCATTATAAGTTGATTGTTTAATTGTTTAGTTAGGAGAACTTTATTTACACGTAACTGCCCATTTCTCAAGCTCTTCCAAAACATATTTAATGAATGAATTGGACAAGTTAAGCTCATATTGTGATTTATTTTCTTGAAGTCATTATCAAGATTTGTATTTTTCTAAGTCATAGTTTAGGTTTGGTTCTGTTTCAGTATTTGCATTTGTCATTTGTCATCCATAATTTAGGCTTCACTCTGTTTTTAACCAGTAGCTTCTTTCCACCATTATTTAGTTCTTTCCCTTGCGAACATAATACCATAAAGACCCAGAAACATCATAAAATACTAGACACAACGTAGTAAGAAACAAATACCTAGGCACATATAGT
>JAXQQM020058034.1:0-21641 GCA_034641835.2 Pinus albicaulis | reverse complement strand
CATCTAGACCATGCTGTAGATTTGGTCAAGGTTGACCCAATCTCATAGCTCAAACCCATTCACACCTACAAGTGTTTTTTTACATGGCCTAGATTATCCCTGTTCACATGGGCATTGATTTATTCATTGTTTTCAGGAGTTTTACATGTCCTCCTTTATTAATTTATTCATGCAACACAAATTGAAACAAAAATTTATATTCCTCTTAGCTTAGGCTAAGTAGGAATATTACACTGTCCTTCCGAGTAACTTACCTCTCGCTACCCGGTCTCCTCCTGAAGGTTTAGTTGATATCAATTGGAAACCTCAGGGTGCTTGGTCTGGTTTTGGGAGCGAGGAAGAATTCCCTCCTCTTACTTAGGGATCACCTTTATTATCCATTGCTTTACCTGCTATTCCTCGTCGTCTTTTAGACAATCTTACAGCCTCGTTAAACATGGATTCCTCGAGTCCTTTCGGCAATGAAGAGCTTCATATTTCTACTGGAGAATATCAGCTCTTCCTATAATATTTCCCGTATGTATCCAGTCAACCTTCTCCACAATCAGTGTCTCTTCCACCCGGTTATCGTACTTTGGGTAAGATCCTTTCTAGTGTTGCATCCATGACACTGTCTGGTACATCGACTCCCACAGGGAGCTCGTCTATTCCTGTATCCAGAATATCGCCTTCGACACCCATCTCGTTGGCCGTTGTTACATATTTCCTAGTCTAACCCATTGTTTTTGTGGCTTCATCTGCACCAGTTGTTAGTACGACTCCATCGTCAGGGTCTGCTGTTGTTCGCAGGTCTATCTTTATCAATCCCATGATGCAGGTTAGGCCCATCATGAGTAGACCACAGCCTCCCACTGTGGACATCAATCGTATGTGCACTGCACCTATGGTTTCTACTTCTATTCCTAGTGGTTATACATTCGATGAGTATATGCTGGATATTCAGAGAAAGTATGCTCCATCTCTGAATCCTCAGCAGTATAGTTCCACACCTCACGGTTCTCAGAAGCCCCAAGCCCCTAGCAACCCTCCACATCATTATTTTATATATGGTAATCCTGTATATTTTCCTCTGATTGATCCCAATAAACCCATTTACTAATCGGGACAACCTTCAGGCCTACAAGTACAACCCTTTCAAGGAAAACCTTCAGTCTAACAGGGACAACCCTCTGGTCCACAGGCACAACCTTACAGTCCGCAAGGAAAACCCTTACAGGGAAAACCTTCAGCCCAAAAATGACAACCCTACGGTCCTTCTGGTCAACCTAAATTTCAACCAAGATCATCTTATGTTCCCGAGGGGGTAATATATCCACCACGGGGATGTATTATTAATTTTCAGGAATTTCTGCAATATGTTTAATGGAGACGTTGTATAAAGAAAAAAATGCAACAGAAACGCAAAATAGGACTTGGATCCTCTTATATATGTTTTATTTAGCTTAAATATTAAATGGCATCAGAAACCAATCATCCTAGCTACATTAAACAGATCTCCCCAACTCAAATGTACTCAAAAGCATCCCAATCCCATGACTTCACACAATATAATTTCTGAAGACTGCAACAACATAATTTTCATTAGGGTTTATACAAAAAAATATGATTCAATGCGTATCTGGAGCTTTCATTAATCATAGAATAAAATATTTGAGGTTTGACCTCTTTTACATGGACATTAGAATACCTTGGCAGGGGTTTCCGGCAAAATACCAATGGAAAATGCAGTACTGCAGAAAATAACACAGTCCACTGCAAATTTGTATTAAATAAGATTGAATACAATATGAAATAGATGATCAATATAGAAAATGGCCAAAGGCCCTCCTCAATATACTTTCCAGAGAGAAATAGACACCTCCTCCTCCAATACAAGCACAAAATCAAGGGGTTTACCCCTGCTACTACTGCACCTGCAGAAAAGACACAGTTGCTGGAAGTTACTGAGATATAGGTGTTGATGGTTGAATGACCTCAAGTTAGATGATGGAAAATTAGCTCAGGACCTTCCCTTTTTATCTCTTAAACAAGCTGAACCAAAGGTGAAGGTGGAATTCCCGCATGAGAATCCTTTGCACTAAACAGTGCTGCAACTACAGCTAAACAGTTGAAGCTTGAAAATAGTCAAAAGACCAAACAGAGATGAATAATGAATGCCTTCCTTGTTGTTATCTCCTTCTTCTTATCCTTGGTGAGCCTCCTCACCCCACACCCCACTCATTGTTGAGGTGACTTCCTAGAAAAGATTCCTCTTTCAAAACTGCGCTATCCTTGTTGGTTTCCCTCCTCTCGTAGCAGCGTTGTTGACTTGACCAACTGGATCTAGTTCACTTCCATTGTCCCTCTTTCACACCAAGGTGACTTTATTTTTCATCCTAATCTAATCTCTTTTCACACTGGGATTTGTTTTATTGTCCTTTTTACTCTTCTACTTCAAAAATGGAGCAATTATAATATTCCAAGTAGCAGTGGCTAATTGGGAATATTACATTCCTTCCCACTCAAAGGTTACTTGCCCACAAGAAACAGTAAAGAAGGATGCTGCAAGATCTTCTCTCCCTCCCAAGTGGCATCCTCATCTGGTATATTCCTCCATCGAATCAGATATTCCTTGATGACTATGTTTCTTAGTTGCCTCTCTGTTGTGTCTAAGATTGCTTCTGGCTGCAAAATTAGGTGGCCCTCATCATCAATGGGGGGAAGATCCATGTTGGCAACTACATTCCTCCCAATGGCCTTTTTGAGGCAAGAGACATGGAAGATATTGTGGATCTTGCTTCCCTTAGGAAGCTCCATCTCATATGCTACCTTACCGACACACTTGATCACCTTGTATGGCGCATAGAAACATGGTTTGAGCTTCTCATCTCCCTTATCCTTGAGTGTGGACTGTTTATAAGGTTGAAGATGTAGATAGAATAGATCTCCCACCTCAAAATGTCTCTCTATCCAACCACGGTCTGCATATATCTTCTTCTAGTTCTGGTTAGTAGCAATGTTGTCTTTCAGTGCTCTGAGTATGTCCTAATTCTCCTGAATCCATTCCTTTGCTCTTGGAGCCTTACTTGCCCCAAACATAACATCAGCAAATGAGAGTGCCTCATACCCATATAAGGCTCGGAATGGAGTCATGCCAATATAAATATGGTGAATAGTGTTGTAACAATACTCTCCCAAGTGGAGCCAACGCATCCAAGCCCTATGCTACCCTGCTACATAGTTCCTCAAGTAGCCTTCCAGCCACTTGTTCACTATCTCAGTATGTCCATCGGTTTTTGGGTGATAACTAATGCTTGGATTCAAATCAGTCCCCATTAAACGGAAAATATCTTGCCAAAAGCCACCCATGAAGCAGCAATCCCAATCACTCACTATGGTCCTTAGGAGACCATGGAGACTAAATACATCTCTGAAGAAGAGCTCAGCTACCTATGAAGCAGTATAATGTGCAGAAATGGCAAATAAATGAGAGTACTTTGTTAGTCTATCAAGAACTACAAAGATACAATCCTTACCCTGTATTGTCGGTAGACCGGTGATGAAGTCCATAGAGATGCTTTCCCACTTCCCATCCGAAATAGGTAGTGGCTGCAATAACCTAGCAGGGTGGGTGTGTTCTCCCTTGTTCTGCTGACAAATTGTGCACCATTTGACATGTTGGAGCACACCCTCTTTGAGACCCTTCCATGAGAATCTCTCTCTTATGGCCCTATAAGTCTTCGTGAAACCTTGATGCCCTGCAAGTGGGAATCTTGTGATGCTAGTAAGATCTTCTCCTTGAGCTTGGAATTCTTAGCCAAGAAGATCTGGTCCCAGTAATAGATGATCTAATCCATCACCCTATACCTCTCATCTGATAACACCCCATCAAGTATCTCACATGCAAAATCATCTTTGGAATACTCAACTAAAATTTGAGCCTTCCAATCTACGTCCATGCCCCTCAAAGATAGTGTTGTAGGCCTCCTGGATAGAGCATCAGCTACTACATTGCTCTTCCCCTTGACATAATCTATGTCAAAATCATATGCTTGGACTTTTCTCACCCACTTTTGCTATCTCTCCTGGAGTTGTCTCTGTTCAAGGAAGAATCTAAGACTGTTATGGTCAGTCTTCACCTTGAACTTATTCCCCACCAAGTATTGCTGGAATTTGACTAATGCATGCATGATAGCCAACATTTATTTATCATAGATGGGGTATAACCTCTCATGAGGAAGCAACTTCCTACTCTCAAAGGCTATAGGATGCCCACCTTGCATCAAGACTGCTCCAATCCCTTCACCTGATGCATCACATTCTAGAACAAAAGGTTGAGAAAAATCAGGCAAAACCAAAAAATGAAAACTAATCATTACCTCTTTAAGCTTATCAAAAGCCCTCTGCACTGTAGGTGTCCAATCGAAAGCTCCCTTCTTTGTCAAGTTGTGAGTGGTGCTGCTAGCTGTGAAAACCCTTTCACAAACTTCCGGTAATAAGTGCATATGCCTACAAACCCCTGGAGTTTTGTGACATTTATGGGCTCAAGCCAATCTCTGATAGCCTGGATCTTTTCCTCATGTACCCTCACTCCATCCACTCCTATGATGTGCCCCAAATACAACATTTCTGTGAGGCCAAATTCACATTTGGAGAGCTTGGTATAGAATTGTTGCTCCTTGAGGATATGTAAAATTGTCTCAATATGTTGTAGGTGCTCCTCCCAAGTGCGGCTATAGATAAGAATATCATCAAAGAATACCAATACAAAATTTCTCAAATGACCACGGAATATGTGGTTCATGCAAGATTGGAAAGTTTCTAGGGCATTGGTCAATCCAAAGGGCATCACCAGAAACTCAAAATGCCCATAGTGACATCTGAACGTTGTCTTGGGGATATCTTTCTCCCTCACCTTGATTTGATGATACTCGGATCTCAAATCAATCTTGGAGAAGTATTCAGAACCCCTCAACTCATCCATGAGTTCATCGATCCTAGGTATAGGGTACCTGTTCTTCACAGTCTTCTTATTCAAGGCTCTATAGTCAATGCACATCCTCAATGTGGCATCCTTCTTCTTTACCAAGACCACTGAAGAAGCAAAAGGACTAGTACTAGGTCGGATGTGTCCTAGAGCTAGCAGCTCTTGGATGGCCCTCTCAATCTCATCCCTATAAGCCTTTGGGTGCCTATAAGGAGTGGGAATTACTGCTTGGATCCCTTTTTCCAACTCAATAGTGTGTTCAAACCCTCGGTCAAGACGTCTCCCTCATGGGATATCTCCAAATACTATAGAATACTGATCCAAAAGAGACTGAACATCTGGATGCACTGGTGAATCCTTGCCCCTTAATTCTGATATATGAAAATCCACTACCCATTCTACATCCCCTCTGTGCATATCTACCTCCATCTTATGTGCTAAAACAACCTGAGGGGGGTATGTGTTTATACCCTTGATCTTTTGATACTGACCATTCTCCCCTTCTATCCATTCCATCTCCAAAGTTTTCCAATTAGTGGTAACTTCCCAAGAGTGATCAACCACTGGACTCCCAATATGATATTGGTTTCTAGAATATCTACCACAAAGAAGTGGTCTGTTAAAGTGTAGGTCCCCATGGTAATGGTTAGTGCCAGAACATACTTGGCACACTGCAGGGTCATAGCTCCTGGGACCACAACTGAGAATCCCTCAAACTCCTCCATGTGGATCCCTCTCCTTTGTACCAACTGTGCATCAATAAAATTATGATTTCCCCACTATCTATCAACACAGAGACTCTTTGCCCCATAATAGTACCTCTTACCCTCAAGGTCAGATATTTTGGGACCCCTCTTAACGCTGCAATAGCTCCCCCCCTTGGAGAAAAGTCTTCTATGGATGCTACAGCGCTAGCCTCCTTGGATAAGGTCTTGACATAATGTGTCCCTCCTGCAACACATTCTCCCTCCAAATCACGAACAAGGATTGTCTTCTTTGGCCCTGAGGAGATCTCCTACTGCAGTAATGTTCTTGCCCTGGGCAAGATGTGTTGTAAGTCTCTAACTTTCTCCATAGCTTCAAGGAGTGTGGTTGGTTTAGTGGATTTTACCAACCCCTGTAATGGTTCAGCCACCCCATCAATAAACATTCATACCTTCCTGCTCATAATGAGGTTGGATACCATCACTGAAAGCTGCAAATATTCAACAATATAGTCCTCAAGATCTCCCTCCTGTTTGAGCTTAGTTAACTTGACAAAATGGGATTCTGGATCTCTTGGATCAAATATCTCCACTAGCCTCTTGGTGAAAACTGAGTATGAAGTGATGTGATGATGCCCAAGTGTGGTCAGTCCATGAAACCACCATTCTTGAGCCTCCCCTTCTAGGTGCAGCGCAACTATCTTGATGGCTTCTATTTCAGTAACCTTGTTGAGCTGGAAGTATGTGCCCAGCTTCTCCACCCAAGCCTTGGCTGTACACTTAGGTGTTCCATCAAATTTGGGCAAGAAGAACCTTCCCATAATGCACTGTAGGTCTGATCCTTACATCAATTTCTCCTCCTTTTGATGAGGATTAACCCTCCTTCCATCCTCGATCCAGCAAAACTCCTGAAAGCTCGAGTGCTCTTTGAAACTTTGAGATTGGGATTCATGTTCCTAAAAATAATCTCCCAGGGTTTCCTCCTTGTCCTCTACAGATAGAAATGAAAGCATGGTATAGCATTATAGTGCAATTGAATGCTCCATGCCATATGAAGTGTTGGTGCTTGCCTCATGGAAAAACACTATAGAATCCCCTTCATGCCTCATCTCCTTGAGGTCCCTTGCAATGTTATGCAGGGTCTAAAGTAGGATATTTGAAATATCTTCCCCCTCAATGCTGAATATATATTATCCCCACAAGCTAAGCCAAGAGCAGAGCTTTGATACCACTGTAATATTCCTTTTTAGGAATTTCTGTAATATATTCAATGGAGACGTTGTATAAGGAAAACCATGCAACATAAACTCAAAAAAAGACCTGGATCCTCTTATATATGTTGTATGTAGCTTAAATATGAAATTTTATTAGAAACAAATCATCCTAGCTACATTAAACAGATCTCCCCAGCTCAAATGTACTCAAAAGCATCCCAATCCCATGACTTCACACAATAGAATTTCTAAAGACTGCAACAGCGTAATTTTCATCAAGGTTTCTATAGAAAAATATGATTAAGTGCAGATCTAGAGCTTTCATTAATCATAGAATCAAATATTGGAGGTTTGACCTCTTTTACATGGACATTAGAATACCCCAGCAGGGGTTTCCAACAAAATACTAATGGAAAATGCAGTACTGCAGAAAATAACGCAGTCCATTGCAAATCTATATTAAATAAGACTGGATACAATATTAAATAGATGGTAAATATAGAAAATGGCCAAAGGCCCTCCTCAATAGACTTTCTGGAGAGAAATAGACACCTCCTCCTCCAATACAAGCACAAAATCAAGGGGTTTACCCCTGCTACTGCTGCACCTGCAAAAAATACGCAGTTAATAAAAGTAACTACACTGTAGGTGTTGATGGCTGAATGACCTCAAGTCATATGATGGAAAATTAGCTTGGGACCTTCCCTTTTAATCTCTTAAACAAGTTGAACCAAAGGTGAAGGTGGAATTCCCACATGAGAATCCTTTGCACTAAACAGTGCTGAAACTACAGCTAAATAGTCGAAGCTTGCAAGTAGTCAAAATACCAAACATAGATGAATAATGAATGCCTTCTTTGCTGCTATCTCCTTCTTCTTATCCTTGGTGAGCCTCCTCACCCCGAACCCCACTCATTGTTGAGGTGACTTCCTAGAAAAGATTCCTCTTCCAAAACTGTGTTGTCCTTGTTGGTTTCCCTCCCCTTGTAGCAGCGTTGTTGACTTGGTCAACTGGATCTAGTTCACTTTCATTGTCCCTCTTTCACACCAAGGTGGCTTTATTTGTCCTCCTAATCTAATCCCTTTTCACACTGGGATTTTTTTTATTGTCCTTTTTACTCTTCTACTTCAAAAATGGAACAATTATAATATTCCAAGTAGCAGTGGATAATTGGGACTATTACAAGGGATAACTTTTTTTGCAACAACAAAAACCTTTGGTTCAACACAGCCAAACGTTTTTACAACAAGGAAAACCTTACGGTCCTGCACCGGGTCAACCTACTTTTCAGGGGTAACCTGGCCCATCCCAACTGTTGTACCTTAAGAGACAATAACTTAGCTGTGATAAGGAATCAGTGCTTAAGACATTTTATAATTATGTCACAAATTCTTTAGGTCTCAGTTCTATTAACCCCTAAGTATTTATAATCACACCCTTAAATATCAAATATTATGAATGCTTTGAAATGTTGTCATCTGTCAATGTTGAACAAATGACTGGAAGAAAATGTAAGGAGAAGTGCAAACTGATATGCTGCTTTATACAGAAAATACCATTCCAAACTTCGAAAGAAACATGTGAAAGAAATAGTTAAAACAAAGGAGCGCTTATTAAGGTTTTTAACTCTCATACAAAAAATTAAGAAGAGACCTACTTCTCATGACCTTGTTTTATTCATAGAAAGAAATACATAATGAAAACCGGAATACATTTCAACATAAACAAATTTCCAGAATCTTACCTACTCATTCGTTAATCCTTGAATCTTTGAGTACAAAAATATTTGTCCAGGAGGTCCAAAACTTGGAACCTTCCTTCCTCTTGGGAATTACATCAAATACAATAAAACTCAGTTTGAAACTGTTGTAACCAATTCTAACTACCAAAACTACTTCATAACTTCGTAGGCTATCTATTACATGCCTTGAAAATGTTTTTTTTACAATTACATGACTTCAGTAAATAACATAAAGTAAATATCCTAATCTATAGGAATTGTTGATGAAGTGGCCTCTTTTCCTTGATCAATTGATTTGTCTTTCTTTGTTGCTGAGTCCTTTGGCAATTCAATAGTCGAAGCTCTGCACTTTTTCATATTTCTACCTTCGTCTTGGATGAATGTGTCAAATTGTGATATTCCAATCTGAATGCAGTGATTCAGTCACAAGAAATCCTTTCAGTGGAAATGGTTTTTACCATCCATAAGAGTTGGAAATGTCTTTGAAAAAAGTTGACCATTGTCTCTCCCTTGAGCACTTGAGTCTTCTCATACCTGTTATCGATCTTACTTTTTGTCATCACCAATGAATTTTCATAAGAGCTCCATGGCAAAAGGTTTACTTTAGCCTTCCAACATGATGGCAAGCCTACCCTTGTTATTTTATCAAATGCTTTGTCAAAATGACTTACTGCTTCTTTGATTTCTATAAGTTTCTTTTCTGCAGCCTTTCTAAGATCATTCCTGATAATCATCTTGTTAATTTCCACTGCATACAACATTCTATCTTGCATATTATTCTCCTCTAATTCTTTATCTGATTTGGAATTGATGTAATCAATCAATCTTCTAGCCCAATTTTCTCTGTTAACCCCTTTCTGTTTATCAGACATAATCGGTTCTTCACATTCCATAATAAGACTCTTTTCTTGTGCAATAATCATCAGGAAGCACCAATTGGACTTCATTTCTGAGATGATATCAGTCCAAATAAGATCCTTAGCTTGTATTAATGACACATTACCTTTCATTCTTTCTTTTAGATTCTTGATCTCAACTTCAACATTTTTGAAATCCATTCTATACTCATTTGTTTCATTTTCCATGTTCTTCATCAATTTTGTAGCAGTCTCTAAATCCGTTTGAGCCTTCTTTCTATCTCTTTCAGCGATCTGCAACTCAGTATTTAATTGAATAATTTGTGCCTGAGGATCTATATCACCTGTGGGAAAACCAAAAGTACAGTTATGATTATCAATGTGATTTTGTAAAGAAATTGCAGTTTGTTTCACTTTTGAAAGTTCTTCATCCTTCTGCATAAGTTGTTGCAACAACTTCTCTTTTTCTTTCTCTACCTCTGCAATCTCTACAACCATTGAGTGTTCACCAGTAGGTAACTTCAATTTCTTCCTTAATGTATATATCTCTACTTCAGCACTTTGCAAGAACTTCTACACATCAGTCTTGTCACTAGGATCTACACCAATCTTAACAATAATATTTTTCAAATCTTCATTTTGGACTGTTAAGGCTCTTGAATTGGCCTTTTCCAGCTTCAATTGTTTGATAACTTTCCCTAACATGTTTTTAGCTTTAACTGTCGTTGCATTTGTTTTTGTGAGATCATTAACAATCAATTGCCCAGTCTACATATGCAAGTTCATTTTGTCCATTAGTGGAATATTTTTAACATCCATAGTCACATTTACAGTATTTAAACGGTTTGAGGACCCCATTAACATTCCTGTGGGATGTGACAGAGCAATCATAAATTGATCTTTCTCAAGAATTAATGTACCTGTAAAACTCTGAGCGCACTCCACTAATATTACAAGCAATAGCTTTTAGTATTCACACAAAAAAATCTTGTTGACTTCTAAAATGCCGGAATGCTGAAATAGAAATTTTGTTTCGAATTTAAACATGGAAACTTGATTATTTTCTTGCTTCATACAGAGCGCAGCCATATAATTCTTTTTAAAACATATGACAGATTTAAACTGCTCACACAGTCAATTGAATAACGCCTTTTTATATGAGTCAGAACCCAAAGTTCACTTCATCTTAGCACACATATTTAAATAAAAGTCATAGAGACTAAACACAACACGAACATAAATGTTACACCATTTTTTGGTCATCTAACTCTTCATCATTAGATGGACCCAAGTACACCATGTAAGACCAGTTTTACCCCAAGTAAAACTGCTTTCACTATGTTAATTAGGAAACCCCAAAAGGAATAATTAATTAAACCATAATTTAATTATTATTCCCAGTCATGTTTAACCCGAAAACAAAGAAATTAATGAGATAAACCCATAGTTATCTTATTATTTTCTAGGAATAATTATTTAAATAATATTCCTTGTTAAATATGACCAAATCAACCACCATTAATCAACTAAATCATTATTTATTTGATTATATCCCAACCACTTCCTCAAAAAGATAAATAAATCATTTATTTATTTATTTTTCACTAATCAAGGGATTTGACCCAAGTCAAACACCCTTTCCCTCCAACAAATAATAATAAAATATTCCATAGAGGTGGATCTAGATGTGATTAACATTATTTTAATCATGCACCAAGATCTAGAAGGACCCAATATTTTGTTATAAATAGGAGGGTTTCCCCATCATTCTTCACCTTTTGTTGCATACTAGATCACTCTGGATCTATACACTCGGTCTCATTTTCTGCCATTGTTGCTCCCATTGAGCTCTACCTTCTACATTGGGTTTTCTACATCTACAAGAGAGAAAGCTTAGATCTGAAGTGCTGAGGACTACAAAGAACCCATCCCATTGAGGAGATCTGGATACACCTTCTTGTTTCCTCCCAGGTGCCCTGTAATATAAAAATTCATTCAAAAATCGTGTTCTTATCTTGTCTGTTGGATGCATGGAGCAAACTCTTTACTTCACTGCTTAATATCTTTCCATTTATAGATCTGTTTGTTGCAGCACTTTAACTACTAATTGCAGATCTGAAGATGTTTTGCAGCCATTATTGTTGTTAGGGCTATTAGTTATGCGTAGCTAAAGTGGTTCTTTTTTGTACGCTTCGACGAAGAATTCATACTAACAAATGGCGACTCCACACGGGTTTTAAATTACGACCGCTGTCGTTTTTCATATTCCTGCATATCCAGCTACTTCAGACCCTAGGGCTTCTTTTCAGCTGCTTAGTTTTTCTCTTTTCATGTCATTTTCCTCACATAAAACCCTAAACTTAAAATTTCTAACTTCCGTGTGTTTCTGGCCCTATTGCGCAGGTAAGCGACACCAGCCGCAACTCAGACGGCAACTTTTCAGAAAATCTGCCGCCGAAACAACCAGAACGAGGGGGTCGCACCTTTTGGCCCAAAACCTGCGACCTGGACGCACTTTTCAGCCTGTTTCCTGCGACCTCAACTCAGATCAGGTCAGAACCTGCGACCTGCCCTTTTTCCAGCATTTTTTCTGCAATTTTTCTGGGTTCTGCTGCAGCCTCTGCCAGGGTTTTCCAGCCTCTGTCTCAGCCCGCCTTGACCAAGATCTGATCTATTTTTACTCATCTAAGTGGGAACCCAGCCCCTTAGGGCTTTAGTACCCTCCACTTTTTGTGGAAGAGTTTCAGCTGTTTCAGCCGTCGGTTTCAGAGCTTCAGCCCTTTCTTTTTCCAGATCTGTGACCTCACTTCCAGATCCGTCGAAATCAGCCTCTTTTCCTTTCAAATCACCTCTTGTCGTTTTGTTTGGACCTCCTTTAAAGGCCTCTGCCTTGCCCCCCCCCGGTTTTTTGCTGATTTCCCTTTTTTCAGCCACCTTGCCTCTGTCTCTTGGCTGTGATCTGCACCCCTTATCTGCAGCTTTATCCTCCGGATCTCTGTCCCCTTTGACCCTAGATCTGTTGAGCTTCGTTTGTGTGTGTTTCCGTAGTTTTTCCCTTTCTTTTCAGCATAGTTTTGAGAGACCCACTTTCTTGGGTTTGATAGATGCATATGTAGCTGTTATTTTTCTGTTATTTCAGCATTTTTATTCTGTTCTCTGTAGGTTTATTTTCGGCTACGTTGCACACTTTTTTGCTCTCAACAACGGAAAGGGTTTAAAAATTAAAATTAACGCACACCACACACTGACCCTAAGTGAAGAAGCGCCTGGTTTACACCGCCTGGCAAAGACTCTAAAATCAATTGTCACTGCACCTTATCTGCCCTTGACCTTCTTGATTCTGTCCCTTTCTGCCCTTGTCGGTTTCCTTCTTCTTGTCATCATTGCGCCCCCAAGGCGCCTTTCCCGGAGACTTCTTGGCCTTCATCCTCAGTTTCCGGTTGATCGACCTGCTCCGCACCGTCGTCGTCGAGCCAGTCCACCTTCGAGTCCTCACTCCGACTCCTCTCCTGATTCATCGGATCCCCCTTCTCCCTCCGGTTCTCCCCCTCCGACTCCTTTTACCTTCACCATGTCCGGATCAGGGCCTAATGCTAGCGGTTCTCCCGGCCCCAATGCCGGCCCTACTTCTAGCGGAACCGTCACAACCACTACTCTGGCCACCCCTGTGCTGCCGTACATTGCAGGCCTCAGCCTCCCCGATTTCCATCAGTTGATTAACGACCCCATTCACCACAATGCTACCTGGCCCACTATGCCCACCAAGTTACCCTCGGATATCCCTAAGTTCGAGGGCCTTAATGGCGAAGACCCAACCAATCACGTCCGGTCTTTCCACATGTGGTGTTCCTCCAACTCCATTACCGATGACTCCATTCGTCTTCGTTTGTTCCAACGCACGCTTACCGGCGAAGCTTCTAAATGGTATGTCGAACAGGCCACTTCCTCCCATACCACGTTCGAGACTCTTGCCCAAGCCTTCTTGTCGTACTTCCAGCTCCCTCTCCGATATGACACTGGTACGGAGCTCTTGACTTCATTTAAGCAATCCTCTTCCACACGCCTTTCTGCCCATGTTCAGGAATGGCGACGAAGACGGAGCTTATGTCGAGCCCCTCCCTTTGAAGATCGGGTTTACATGGACTGGTTCCTTCGCACCCTCCGGTCTCCCATCGGCAAAGATGTCGCCTCTCACTTTCCTCAATCTGAAGAAGCCGCCCTCCAAATAGCTTTAAAATATGACGCAGTCTCCGCTCGATGCGGTTGTGTTTGTCTCGTTCTTCCTGACATCCCCAGGCCCGGTGGCGCTAACACCCCGGGGGCATCTCATTCCGCCGACGGTATTGTTGGATCCCTTTCCCACCCCTCTGCTCACCCTCCTATGTGCCATGGCCTTCCTCAGGGGGGGGCCAGCACCTCTAGCACTCTGCCCCCTCCCGACAACATGTATCCAGGATACGGCATGCCTCCTCCTTTTGCCCAACCTCCTGCTTACCTCAATGCTGCCCAACCCAACCCTTACTTTTATCCGCAGCCTGGTGCGCCGGCTCCTCCAGCATATGTGCTTCCGCCTCCCTTGCCTCCTCACCACCTGCAACAGCCCTTACAACCCCCTCCAGGGCAAGTATTTGCGCAGCAGGGTGCGTTTAATCCCCCTTCTTCTCAAAGAAGGCGGAGAGGCAACCAGAACCCATCTTCCCCCGGTAACCGAGGTCCCAATTCTGGTCCGGACCCTAACACTAGCAACCAGCCTCAGGGCATTCCGCCCAGGCCGGACAGGCCGCTTCGCACAAACAAGCCCTGTTCGTGTTGCGGTGTTTACGGTCACTACACTCACGATTGCCCTCTCTTACCCCAGATGCGACAGATGTGGGAGTCTCAAGCCACATTGCGCGGACAGCACGCCTCCCCTCACGCTCCTCCTAATGTGGCCACCACCCAGCCAGCTGTGTTCACTGATCCTTTCCCTCAACAGGGATTCGTGGCTACCCAACCCTCTGACAGCCATGCAACCACACCCTCGTCCATTTCTGGTTCCTCTGATTACCAGATCCTTATGATGCGCTCCGATCCTTCCCCTTCCGTCGCTCCTGCTGACAACCAAATGATTGTTTTTGACGCCACCCAATCGGACCATCCCCCTCTTCCTCCTTCCGTTGCTTTCCAACTCCCTGTCAAAAACCGGAATGCCACGGTATCCCGGTGTATAATTGATGAGGGGGCATCCACCTGTGTGATGTCCGCTTCGGTTTGGAAGCAACTCGGATCCCCTGAGCTGGCCCCTTCCACGATCACCCTCCGAGCGTGGGACAGTCATGCCTCCCAGCCTATTGGCCTGTTTCATCACTGTCCCATCACTCTCGCCGGTAAGACCGTTTGCGTTAATGTCGAAGTCATTGACGCCCCTCTAGACTACAACATTCTGTTGGGGCGAAGCTACACCTATGCCATGTCTGCTGTCCCCTCCGCGGTCTTCCGCAAGATGTCTTTTCCACATAATGGGAAGATAGTCACCATTGACCAGCTATCTTATCACGAGCCGCCGTCTCCGACCCCCTCCGAGACGACCATCTCTTCCGTAGCCAACAAGCAAACCGTCGATTCCTTGACCAGTGTCTCCCCCGGCGTCTATAAAGATTCTACCCTGCTTGGTACTTTTCCTCGCCTTCCCCCCCCTCCTGTTACCGATCCCAGCTTGTCGAATGTTTGCATGATGCAATCGTCTCAGGCCACCCGTAAGCGGCCTGCCTCGGCTAGTCCGCAACCTCCTCCCCGCCCTCCTCGACCCGCTTCTAGCCATTCATCTCAGCCAGCCGGACCTCCTCCTTCTGGCCCTCCCCCCACAGCTGGTATCCCCGAACCTCTTCATCCTTCCGGCTCGGTTCCCCCTGGCCTTGCCCATCTCGGAGCCGTACCTCCTGATCATTACCCCCCTGGACAGATCCCCTTCTTGGCTCCCCCTCCTGGAGTATCTTCTGTCCCCATCCTGGCCACCCTCTCTCTCCCTAACTTGACCTTGGGCATTCCGGTCTGGTACCTTGACCCCCCCGCCGCCAGCCCCCCGGGTCGCCCCAAACCTTATATGGCTTTGACACCGGTTCAACCGATCCCCCTCGCTTCCTCTACAGCCACTGTGCCCCCAGCACCTCCACCGGACCCTTCCCCTGTTGTACTGGCTCCCGAGAAGATAGGCAAAGCCCGAAGGGGGGCAACCCATAACGATCCAGCCCCCCCGACATCCCTTAAACCCCCACGACCACCGAAGCCCGCCATTCGATGCGCTTTGTGCGATGTCGTCGGTCATGCCACTCACATGTGTCCTGAATTGCCCCACCTCAAACTTCTGGTCAACGAGACATTCCCCGATTCTGATCTCCCTGAAGTCCATGTCACTATCCCTGACTCCCTCCCAAAACTCAAACACTTGCGCACAAACCATCCTTGTGCCTTGTGCGATTTTCATGGCCATTACACCCACCTCTGTCCCCGCCTTGACGAGTACCGTTCCTCCTTGGACTTGTACCGCCAATTCAAGGCCGCTTCGATCGGACCATAGGACATTCACATTCTGCCTCCCGCTTTTAAGCCAACGGAGCCCTCAGTCACCATTTTGTACCTGTCATCATCCTTGAGACCTAATTCACCAGCCACTCAACCTACTAATCCCCTCAGCTTCTCAGCCGACCTTGGATCTGTTGATATCGCCCATATGCGCCCCTCTCCTCATGATGACCCGTTCCCCACTACTACTCCCTCGAGTGTCCCATCTGCCTCCAATCTTCCCATCTTCCAATCTGATGAAGACATCATGGAAGCCATGACCAACCCCGACTTTCCCTGGGATGATATGCACCATCGCGCATATTTCCTCCCACAGCAATCCCATGACCAATATGCTATGGAAACCAAAGACTTCATCCCCCATGCAGTTGATTGGTTTAAAAACCCCATTCCTGCACCTGACGCTTTCGAAGAAGGAAACATGGCCAATATCTCGTCTACCATCAAAGTTAACATTTCGGCCACACCAGGAATCGAAGAATACATCACATTGGGTGCCCAATGCACCCCGGAAGAAATTGAAACTTACACCAAGCTTTTCAAAGAATTCCGCGATATCTTCGCCGGGTCCTATTCTGAAATGCCCGGACTCGATCCTGCCATTGTCGAGCATCATATCGACACCTGGCCTGACGCCAAACCAGTCCGCCAAAAGATGAGACCCATTCATCCTTCCCGACGTGACGCTATTAAAGCCGAAATCGATAAGCTCAAGCAGGCTGTTTTCATTTACCCCATCGAATACACCACTTGGGTTTCTAACCCCGTTCCTGTTCTCAAGAAACAAGGCACCATTCGTGTCTGCACGGACTTTCGCGACCTGAAAAAAGCTTGTCCCAAAGACAACTTCCCCACACCGTTCATCGACCAAATCATTGACGAGTGTGCGGGGCATGAGATCCTATCCTTCATGGATGGTTTCTCTGGATACAACCAAATTGCTATCCGTCCTGCTGATCAATTAAAAACCGCGTTCATTAGTCCGTGGGGAACTTTCGCTTACCGGGTCATGCCTTTCGGCCTAAAAAACGCCGGCGCCACCTTTCAACGGGCCATGTCTTATTGCTTCCATGACTTAGCTCATATTATCCTTGCCTACTTAGATGACCTCACGGCACGTTCTAAGCATCGGGCGCAACACATACACGATTTGCGCACCATTTTTCTCCGATGTCGCAAGTATAATATCCGACTTAACCCGTTGAAATGCGTCTTTTGCGTTCCTGCCGGCTGCCTCCTAGGCTTCATCGTGTCTAAGGACGGTATCACTCTTGACCCTTTGAAATTTCAAGCCATTCTTGAACTCCCCATCCCGCGTACCCTCCGCCAGCTCCAAAGCCTCCAAGGCAAAGCTAATTTTCTTCGTCGGTTCGTCCCTGACTATGCCACCACCGCACACAGGTTCCTTAGACTCCTACGCTCTCACATCCCATTTGTTTGGGATACCTATGCTCATGAGTATTTCGATGCCCTCAAACAGGCTCTCACATCTGCTCCCTTAATTCGCCCTCCCGACTTTAATCGGGACTTCATCCTATATATCTCCGCTTCCACCTATTCGGTCGCTGGAGTCCTTATCCAAGAGGATGACCATGGCATCGAGCATGTGATCTACTATGTCAGTAAGAACCTTGTGGGACCCCCTGTCTCATATTCCTATGACGAGAAATTAGCGCTGGCTATCGTGTTCTCGGTCCAAAAACATCGTCATTATATCCTCCTGCGCTCCACCAAGGTTGTGACAAATTCCAACCCCATGGCCTTCCTACTGAGTCGTCGTATACTTACTGGGAAGTACGCCCGTTGGGTCGTTATCCTTCAGGAATTCGACCTTGAATTTGTCACCCCAAAAAGTAAGAAAGGTTTAGCCCTCGCTGAGCTTATTTCTGAATTACCTACCGGATCGCAAGACCCTCCCGTTAATGACGATTTTCCTGATGAACACCTGTTTACCATTACTTCCGATGACCCGTGGTACGGCGATATTCTTACTTATTTTCGAACCCAAAAGTTCGCTCTCCACCTTGATCGTGAGGCTCGTCGACGTATCCGACACCAAGCCCCCCGATACCTTCTTATTGGTGACGACCTCTATCGTCGCGGGGTTGATACGGTCCTTCGTCGTTGCCTCACACACGCTGAAGCTGAGCAGGTCCTTAATGCCTGCCATAGCGGCGCTTGCGGTGGCCACCTCTCCGGTCTTGCTACTGCCCAAAAAATAATGTGCGCCGGGTATTTTTGGCCTTCCCTCTTCAGTGATTGCATCGAGGCAGTCAAACACTGTCCCAATTGCCAACATTTCGCCCCTAAGGCGAGAGCTCCACCAGCTCCCCTCCATCTGGTCGTCTCCACTGGTCCCTTCTGTAAATGGGCCATCGACTTTATGGAGTGTCGCCCGCCATCCTCTGGTAGCCACAAGTATATCATCGTGGCGGTCGACTATTTCACCAAATGGGCCGAGGCCATGCCAACGTTCAACAACATGGCAGCTATCGCGGCCCTCTTTTTCTTTAACCATGTTATAGCTCGCTTCGGGGTTCCCAAGCAACTGGTCTCTGATCATGGCAGACATTTTGAAGATGAGATATGGCGTGAGCTATCCTCACTGTTGGGTTTTTGAGCACCAATATTCCTCCTCCTATTACCCAGTGTGTGGGTAGGCAGATATCAGTCTGGACTGTGGCAAAAGCAGTGAGTGTGAATAGCTTTTAAAACCAGTGGCATCTCATGCTCTTTCACCTTGTAGACTGTCAGGCCTGTCAGAAACCGCCACGGGTTCTGCTCATCTCCACCTGGTCTTGGAGAAATGAATGTCCAAGCCTGGAAGTCGAGTGTGAAATGCGGTCTACAACTAGCCGTCGAACTTCTCCACGACACCCAACCTCTAGAACAATGACTTATCATGCTTGAGCATGCCTCCGAAGACCGTCGTGTTGCCTTGCAAACCAGGGAAGCGGCCAAAAAACGCACCAAAGCTCAGTATGACCGAAAAGTCCAACCTCGCACTTTTCGCGAAGGCGACCTTGTTCTAGTATATGACCAGGCCCATGATGTCCTAGGTCATAGGAAGTTTGACTCATTATGGCTAGGCCCTTACATCATTTGTAAGCTCTACAAGAAGGGCCTTGCCCTTTGAGTTGCCGAAGGCTGTCCCTTCACCCAACCCTCGCATTTGCATATCTTGAAAATATTGCCTTAGCATTTCCCCTGGAAATGCATGTTTATTTTTCTTTTTAGATAATGACATACATTGTTTCATTTTTTCTACGCACCGGGACCCATCTTCGTCGACATGCGATTACCTCCCTTCCATTCAAAATCGAATTTCCTCGCTTACGACACTTGTACTAGGGGCACCGTATCTCCCCCTTACTTGTCCATGTTCGTGTTGATTTTCGTCATGAGTGCCCACCTTGTACTCATGCTTCTATGACCCCCCATTGGGGCCTTCATTGTGTGGCAGCACTATCTAGTCACCCTTGCTTAGAGCATCCGAGTTGAGTCATCATTGCATTCATGGAGTCTATCCTGCATCCTTTTACACCCTACTATAGCCCTCCATTCTTTTTGCTTGGTTCCTCTCATGTGTCGCATCTCATGACCTTGATCCTCTGCCCACCACTGCTTCGATATTGTGTCGATCGTATGCATGTCATTTATGCCCCTTTATGCTCTAACGAGGAAATTGTCATTCGCCACTCCATCCTTCCCGTTTCCACCATCATCATTAGTGTCAGTCTGTCCGTCGCTCTATTGCTCTTCTCTCGTGCCTTAGTTGAGGATCTCTCATTGCCTCACCTACGGCGGACCTCCTTCTGTCGACCTCAGCACATTTATTCCAGAAGCAAGGTCTAGAGGGCAGTGTACCTTGGTTCCAGCTTCCATTTTTGTTCGGTGCCTCGGATCAGGCAGGGGGATTTCTTACCTCCCTTTGACTTGATTGCTTCTCCAGCTCCTTTCAGCATGATCGAGATTCGTATACTAGACAGTCCAGTGACCCAGCAGCAGCTCTTGATGATTCCCGGGCGTGTGTGAGATGTCTCAGCCCTCATGAGGGGGTGGCCCTGCAGGTAGCCCCCCACATGCCCGGATGCCCTCTTCATTGCGGCCTTTGATGCCGCTCCAGATTTTGATGATGTTGGCCTTAGCCACCTGCAGCGCCTCTATGATTTGCATGTACCAGTCAGATCTTGTGAGCCCTTCCCCATTTACAGGGGGCATTTGGGTTGTATTTATCTCATGTACTCAGATGATATTGTACTAGTCCTGGCTGTTATCCCAGGCACAGCATGTATGTGAGACTCTTCATTGTATTTTTATCTGGCTCTTGATTATGCCAGCTGTACTCTATAGTTCGGTCCCTTGTTTACTGGACACACTATTCTTTTGTACTTTGTCACGGCGGGCATAGGTATGCCTCCCCCGCCGCCTTCAGCACAGGTACCCTCTCATAACGGAGACTTGTTGCACCTGCGAGTCTCGTCTCCTCAGGGTCTAGTCCTTCAGCACCCTATCTACCTCACATTTCTCTCTCTGATATACCCTTTTGTTGTCTAGTGATTGGTTCTTATAACGTACTTCGGTCATACGATTTGCTCCTGACACTCGCACGCTGGGGGGCAATCTGTTACACCATTTTTTGGTCATCTAACTCTTCATCATTAGATGGACCCAAGTACACCATGTAAGACCAGTTTTACCCCAAGTAAAACTGCTTTCACTATGTTAATTAGGAAACCCCAAAAAGAATAATTAATTAAACCATAATTTAATTATTATTCCCAGTCATGTTTAACCCAAAAACAAAGAAATTAATGAGATGAACCCATAGTTATCTTATTATTTTCTAGGAATAATTATTTAAATAATATTCCTTGTTAAATATGACCAAATCAACCACCATTAATCAAATAAATCATTATTTATTTGATTATATCTCAACCACTTCCTTAAAAAGATAAATAAATCATTTATTTATTTATTTTTCACTAATCAAGGGATTTGACCCAAGTCAAACACCCTTTCCCTCCAACAAATAATAATAAAATATTCCATAGAAGTGGATCTAGATTTGGTTAACATTATTTTAATCATGCACCAAGATCTAGAATGACCCAATATTTTGTTATAAATAGGAGGGTTTTCCCCTTCATTCTTCACCTTTTGTCGCATACTAGATCACTCTGGATCTATACACTCGGTCTCATTTTTTGCCATTGTTGCTCCCATTGAGCTCTACCTTCTACATTGGGTTTTCTACATCTACAAGAGAGAGAAAGCTTAGATCTGAAGTGCTGAGGACTACAAAGAACCCATCCCATTGAGGAGATCTGGATACACCTTCTTGTTTCCTCCCAGGTGCCCTGTAATATAAAAACTCATTCAAAAATCGTGTTCTTGTCTTGTCTGTTGGATGCATGGAGCAAACTCTTTACTTTACTGCTTAATGTCTTTCCATTTATAGATCTGTTTGTTGCTTCTTCCCTAATTACGGATACGAAGATGTTTTAGAAGCCATTATTGATGAGGCTATTAGTTATTCGTAGCTAAAGTGAAAAGTTTCTTTTTAGATGCAGCCGACAAAGAATTCATACTAAC
>JAXQQM020058567.1:0-43146 GCA_034641835.2 Pinus albicaulis | reverse complement strand
GTGTTGGCTTGGCAATATGATGCAGAGTGTTGTCCTTGATGGCAACCCGCTTAATAAAGATGAAGACATGAGACTGTTGACATGTGTTGTCCTTGATGGCAAACCACCTGATGAAGTTATTCTTGACTTGATGGACTTGGTAAATGATGTAAATCTGATGTGATATGTTGTTGAGTGTTGTCCTTGAAAGGCAACCCACTTGATGAAGATGATGAAAACTTACTTGATGAAGTTGTGCTTAAGAGAATGTGTTCCCGATGAAGAAAATATGATGTTTCTACAGTGTGTACAGAAGGCTATGAAGAAAGGATTTCAGAATGTACTCAAAGTATGATGAAAAAGAGTATGTCTCTTGGTATACGCGGATTGGCCTAAGGGAAGTCGCGTATGCACGCGGAAAAGAACGTGCCTAGTCGCGTATGGGCTAAAGCACTCAAAAGGTGCAAAACCAAGGGTAACCACCATGGTATTAACCCATGGTATTGGGTAATGATCCGCCTAATTGACCCCGTCCAGGTAGTTTTGGGCTCATGGTATTGTTTTGGCCCATGGTATTGAAAAAGGGGCTCATGGTATTGAAAAAGGAAAAACCTATATAAGGAGAAGAAATTCATTGTGCAAATCAGGAGTGTGGGTGCAAGATGTCTGAGCTTGAATGAATACTTCTCTCTGAAGTAGATCTGAATGGAAAGGGTTACACTTGAAGATAAATCTGAATGTATGATGCACCACTGATGAAGAAGGGGATCTAGATCTGAAATGCACTTGTATCTACTAGATCTGCTTATGGAAGGCCTAGATCTGTGATGAGGCGAACATCTAGGCGAACATCTGACTGAAGTGAAAAGGGTAAATCTGAATTGAACATCTGATCTGATGAAGTATGCTGCTCTGTAATCATTGAAGATCTATAAGCTACTTTTCCGTGAAGGAAGCGCGTATACACGCGGCTTCTCTGAAGTAACAGCACGTATGCGCAATAAAATATACACTGAGGTATACGCTGGTTCGTGTGGACGGAAGCGCGTATATACGCGACATCAGTGAAGTAAAAGCGCGTATGCAAACTAGGGTTTGTTGAAGCAAGGGGTATGAAATATCTGATCTGTTCTGCTGTGTTTCTGCTATCTGATCTGTGTTGATAAGTATCTGTTGGTGATGTATGTTTGTGCTTAAAAGTATGGAAAGGGTCCAGTTTGGAAATATGATGAAATGTGGCTTGCAAGTGTTGTTCTATTGAAGTTGTTGGATCCAGTGTGAAAATTGATGAAACGTGGTCCAAGGTGGTGCTGAGGGTTGTAGCCTTCAGTCAGGGGGTTGTAGCTCCCTTCAAGGTGAGGCTGGTAAACGAGATCGGGGGGTCGTAGCTCCCTTCCAGGAGAGGCTGGTAAACGAGTCAGGGGGTTGGAGCTCCCTTCCAGGAGAGGCTGGTAAACGAGCGCAGGTGGGTGCCTGCGTGCTGGTCAAGTCTGCACCAGCACATATGTTGTAAGATGTTTTCTCTATAATAAAATATTAAAGGCTGAGCAACTGCAGCGGTGGGTTTCTCCCGATTTGGGTTTCCACCTAAAAATCCTGGTGTTCATGTGTGATGCTTTGTGTGATGGTTTATTCTGTTCTTACTGCACCTGTTTACTGTTTATTGAGCACCTGATAAATGAATAATGGAATAATATAAGTAAAGATTTAATGACTGATCTAGATCTCTGAGTATACGCTAGTTTCATAAAGGGGATCCGCGTATATACGCTAGTTTACTGAAGGAAAGTAGCGTATGGGTTTTAAGGAATGAAAAAGTAAAAATATTTGATTATGCAGTAAATACTGATTCACCCCCCCCTCTCAGTATTTTTCCCAACAATTGGTATCAGAGGGTGGTCCTTCTGCAGAAGCTTGATCGCTTGAAGGAGATCCATCGCAATGGGAAGTCAAGAAGGAGTAATGTCTATAAAGCCACCTCTATTCAATGGAAGAAATCTGATTTTCTGGAAGGTACGAACAAAAGCATATCTGCAAAGTCTTGGTGGAGATGTATGGGCAATCGTGCAAGAAGGTTATCAATACCCGACAAATATTCCTACTGATGCAGCTGAAAGAAAGAAGTATGAAATTAATGCCAAAGCAGTGAATGTCTTATTGGGAAGCATGTCTGAATCAGAATTTTCTAAAGTGATGCAGCTACATTCAGCAAAAGATATATGGGACAAAATCATTCTAAGCTATGAAGGAGACACAAAGGTAAAAAGTGCAAAACTCCAATCTCTTAGAATTGAATATGAAAATTTGAAGATGCATAGTGATGAGAATGTTGCCAGTTTCTTTCTTCATCTGGATGATATTGTAAATCGGATGAGAAATTTGGGTGAAACCATAACTGATACTACTCTGGTAGAAAAGGTCTTAAGATCTTTGACTTCAAAATTTGACTCTAAAGTTTCAGCTATTGAAGAAAGGCAAGATTTGCAAACTCTTACTATTGTTCAATTACATGGTACTCTGACTGCTTTTGAAATGAGACAAGGAGGCCCTTCTCAAGTAAGAGAAGCTGCTTTTAAGGCATCTACAAAAGGAAAGGAAGTTGTCAAAGAATCCAGCTATATATCCGATGAAGAAGAAGCGAATTTCGTGAGAAAGCTCCAACTAGGTACTGGAAGATTCAAAGGTAAGCTTCCCTTCAAATGTTTTGAATGTGGAAAAGTTGGTCATTATGCTGCTAAATGTCCTTATAGAGAAAAGCATGGTAAAGGGAAACAATTTGAGAAGAGAAAGAGTTATTATGCAAAAGAAGATGATGATGAAGTGTCCAGTGAAGATGAAGAAGATTCTGACCAAGATCTAAAAGTGCTCATGGCTAAGAAGCAAAAAAAGAAGGTTACTCGAGGAAAGGAGATACCTCAGAAATCATGTATAGCAAAAATTGAAGAAGATGAAACAGATTCTGACGAAGATCTACAAGCACTCATGGCAAAGAAGGAAAAGGAGAAGGCCACTTGTAATACTCTTCTTTGTGCAAACAATAGTAAAGATAGTGAAAGTAAAGTTGTGGATCTAGAAGAAGCTCTCAAGATTAAAGAAGAAGAACTACAACGTTCATACAATAAGCAAGAAACTATCTATAAAGAGATGATCTCACAAATGAAAGATCAATAGAAATGCTGAATGAACAGGTGGACAAGTATCAAAGGTTTCATACTTATGCATCCAATCGAATTAAATCTTGAAAAATCAAGCAAGAAGAATGAAGGACTTGAAGCTGCTATCATCTTTCTGCAAGCAGAGCTAGAAGCATCAAGTAAGGAGAATGAGGAACCTCTACAATCCTTTGAAAAGGAAGGCCTTGAAGCAGAAATTATCTCTCTCAAAGAAGATCTAGAAAAATCAAATAAGAAGAATGAAGAGCTGCAACAAACATGTGAAGGAAATGAAGATTGGTTGAAAGAAGAGATTCTAAATCTGAAGGATCAAGTTGAAGATGGAAGAAGAAGAGAAGAAAGCATGACAAAGCAATGTCAAGCCTTGGAGGTTGAGGTAAACATTCTCAAAGGTAAATTGGAAGAAAAGGTAAAACTGTTGAGGTTTCATGATAGTACTAACATTTTGGACAATATTCTGAGTAATCAAAGGTCTCCTGCTATCAAACATGGTCTTGGTTTCCATGAAACTGTTAAAGGAGAATCTAGCTCACAAGGAGGTGCTAAAGAATCAAAGGACATCAATGCAAAATCTGAAGTGTTGAAAGAAACAAAAGATCAACCAACAATCATGAATTCTCAAAGGAATTCATTCAAGAACGTTGAATGTTTTAAATGTCATAACTATGGGCATGTTGCAACAAATTGCAGGAGCAGATCATTTCAGCCACAAACAAACAGGTTCTACTCAGAAAGGTACTCTAGTTTCTTCAGGGGATATTGTTTCTCATGCAACAAGTATGGTCACAAAGCTGGTGATTGTAATAGAAGAAAGAATAGAAAAGCTCATTATGATTCTTATGTTTATTTCTCTGGTCACATGAGATGTTATGCTTGTAACAAGTATGGACATGTAGAAAAATAATGCAGGATGAACAGATCTGGGAAAGTGGACAACTCTCAGCACACAGTTGGAAAGCTCAAGCAAATTTGGAAAAAGAAGGAGGACCGATCAGAAATGTAGGGAATTCTGACCCTACTGCAGTCATCCGCTTCTGGAAGCTTACTTCTCTGATTGACTGCAGGAATGATGTGGGATACATTATGAGATCTAGTAATGTATCATCACAGGGGGAGCAATGCATGATGACTCTCATGTTTGATTTGATTATTCTGGTTAGGTTTAATTCTGACAGCGCATCTGATGTGAAAAGGACAGGTACAGGAGGTACAAGCTCAGGAGGAAATGAAGGAAGATGAAAAATTTTCTATGCTTCACTTTCCATACGCGGGTTACATTAACCAAAGTCGCGTATACACGCGAGTTCCAGCAGACACAGTTGCGTATTCATTGATGATAAGAGAATTTATCTGATTGCTGAAGATCTGGAGCAGAGGCTCAGGGGGAGCATCAGTCTGACTGTTAATAACTGTGTTATTGACTCAGAAACAGCGTATTTTCTCAGTTCTAAATAATGATATGATGCTTAATGTCTTATGTTGGAGATTATGGATGTGTCTTGTTTGCTTGTTGAATGAAGAGTATTCGTTGCTGAAGTGAAGGACTTATAACTCAGAGATAAGGACAGGTCATGCAGAAATTGTTGCTGATGATTTGCTGTTGAAGGTGTTTCATATTACACAAGTTAAAAGAAGAGCAATGGTTTAAGGGGAGTAGCAGGTTGAATACTAATGATTGCATTGTTGGCAATATGATTGCTTATTCTTTGGTCTTTGTGATACTCATACTCAAATGATGATGACTTGGTACATGAATTATTATGATGAGATTTTGAGCCCTGGTTGCTGATAAGTATCTTTTGTGCTCACACATGGATGAGTTGGATATCGTTTGATTCAGATCATGTAGAGTTTGTTGCTATAGTTGAGATCTTTTGCCTACATATGTTACTTCATGTCACATCTTGAAGATCGTGGTGATTTTGGACCACATGGATGATTGCTTGACACCTATGTGAAGATGTTGGTCTGATATGAGAATCTTTCTTGGAAATATTGTATTGATGCTGCAAATAATCTGAAGGCTTGGTTACTATTGTGCTGATGCTACAACCGTTGGATGACGCTTGAAGACTCAACTACACTGTTCTATCTATATGTAGTCCAGGGAAGCATTCAAATGTCTCAGAAAGAAGCTGAACATTGTCTTTGCCTCACATAGAATTAGATCTGGTTGAAATTTTAGAAGATGGCTTGGGATACGCGGGTTTCCTGAAACACAGTCGCGTATATATAGTTCTGCGCGAGAGAAAATCACGTATGGTTGGTTGAGTGGTTGCGACAATTTTGGTTTCATGACTCTCTTCGGCCACAGTGCAGATAACTGCTGGTATCTCTGGTGGTATTTCAGTTCTCATAATTCTGTTTCTAATGTTTTGATGAAGATGCCTTGATGATTTGTTGGTGGAAGTTTTCAGGATGCACAAACTAAGGGGGAGCCTTAGTCATTTGGAAAGATTGCTTGGTTACACAGATTTAGGGGGAGCATTAGCTTTGCTGAGTATAATGCAGTGTTGGCATTATTATGGTTCTGAAATATGTTTTCTTTCTTGAGGACTTTCTGGTGTTGGTCATAAATGGTCATATTTATATTTTGGTGAAAAGGTCTTGTTGAGACCCATGATGTAAAAATTGTAATATTCAGTCATGTAAGGACTTGTCTTTTTGTAAACCCACTTGGTTGGGTACTTGAGTCTCATATGTAAATCCACCTGGATGGATAATTGATGTAAGTATGAGTCCTTGGTGATAGGAAGTTCATAAAGTCATGTACTTCATTAACAAATATGTTTGAAGGATCAGCATGAACTCAGGGGGAGCTTGGCCACTTCAGCACATATCAGATCTGCAGAATGTTTCTTCCACAGAAGGGGGAGAGTGTTGGTTTTTGATCCGCCCTTTGCCCTTGATGTCAAAGGGGGAGAGTGACATGGTGTTTGAATGAAGAGAAGATAATGATGTCAAATATTTGGGAAAGTGACTGTTGGAGGCCATTATGGTACCTATCTGTTGTGGTAACCAAACACCATCGTGGTTGCCATCGAGTCCAAAGGGGGAGATTGTTGGCAATATGATGCAGAGTGTTGTCCTTGATGGCAACCCACTGAATGAAGATGAAGACATGAGATTGTTGGCATGTGTTGTCCTTGATGGCAATACACCTGATGAGGTTATTCTTGACTTGATAGACTTTGACATTCGATGTTATAAACAATATGATCTTGGCGTTGTGTGAAAAGCCACTTGATGAAGATGATGACAACTTACTTGATGATGAAGTTGTGCTTGAATAAATGTTACGATGAAGAAAAGATGATGTTTCTACAGTGTGTACAGAAGGCAATGAAGAAAGGAATTTAGAATGTGCTCAAAATATGATGAAAAGAGTATGTCTCTTTGTATACGCGGATTGGCCTAGGGGAAGTCGCGTATGCACGTGGAAAATAACGTGCCAAGTCGCGTATGGGCAAAAGCGCTCAAAAAGTGCAAAACCAAGGGTAACCACCATGGTATTGACCCATTGTATTGGGTAATGATCCGCCTAATTGACCCCGTCCAGGTAGTTTTGGGCTCATGGTATTGCTTTGGCCCATGGTATTGAAAAAGGAGCTCATGGTATTGAAAAAGGAAAACCTATATAAGGAGAAGAAATTCATTGTGCAAATCATGAGTGTGGGTGCAAGATGTCTGAGCTTAAATGAATACTTCTCTCTGAAGTAGATCTGAATGGAAGGGTTACACTTGAAGACAAATCTGAAGGTATGATGCACCAATGATGAAAGGAATCTGAGTACGGGTGCTCTTGTGTTGTTAGATGCGATTATGGAAGGCTTAGATACGGATGAGGCGACCATCTGGGCGAACATCTGTACGGCAAAAGGGTAGATCTGAACTGAATATCTGATCGATGATGTATGTTGCTCTTGTAATGATTGAACAATATCTATCAGCTATGGCCATGCGGAGAGGCAGTATATCTGTGACTTGATGGAGAAAAGCAACGTATCTTGTAATAAAATATACAAACGTGGTATCTGTTGGTTTGTTGGGTGAGCGGTATATGCGATATCGATGAATGCGCGTATAGCTTAGGGTTCTTTGAAAGCGAGGTATGAAATATCTGATCTGTTCTGCTGTGTTTCTGCTATCTGATCTGTGTTGATCTGTATCTGTTGATGATGTATGTTCGTGCTTAAAAATATGGAAAGGGTTCCGTCTGGAAATATGATGAATTGCGGTCTGCAAGTTGTGTTCTATTGAAGTGGTTGGATCCAGTGTGAAAATTGATGAAACTTGGTCCAAGGTGGTGCTGAGGGTTGTAGCCTTCAGTCAGGGGGTTGTAGCTCCCTTCCAGGTGAGGCTGGTAAACGAGATCGGGGGGTCGTAGCTCCCTTCCAGGAGAGGCTGGTAAACGAGTCCGGGGGTTGGAGCTCCCTTCCAGGAGAGGCTGGTAAACGAGCGCAGGTGGGTGCCTGCGTGCTGGTCAAGTCTGCGCCAGCACATATGTTGTAAGATGTTTCCTCTATAATAAAATATTGAAGGCTGAGCAACTGCAGCGGTGGTTTTCTCCCGACTTGGGTTTCCACCTAAAAATCCTGGTGTTCATGTGTGATGCTTTGTGTGATGGTTTATTCTGTTCTTACTGCACATGTTTACTGTTTATAGAACATCTGATAAATGAATGATGGAATGATATAAGTGAAGAACTAATGGCATAATTAGATCTCTGTGTATATGCGAGTTTCATAAAGGGTATCCGCGTGTATACGCTAGTTTACTGAAGGAAAGTAGCGTATGGGTTTTAAGGAATGAAAAAGTAAAAAGATTTGATTATGCAGCAAATACTGATTCACCCCCCCCTCTCAGTATTTTTCCCAACAAGTGGGACTCCTAAAATGATATGAAAAGGTATTTTTGATCATTGATGGCAGTATGAAAATACTGACACTAAAACCACCACTCAAACAACCCCTTTAAAATTTGAAACGAACTATGATGTGTAAGGTGTTATCACAAAATCAGACCTGATAGGCTGCTCATCAAACCAATCTTGTGCAACTATTTCAAACCAATATTTTGGTTGAGGCTTAGCCTCCTCAACCTGAGAGGGCTCTCTCAAGGGTTTATGATTTTTGATAAATGTGTAGATGGCTAAATCTATATGGGATAAAAATAGATAAATGATATAAACTAGTTGTAAATCACATTAGCAAATATACATTGGGCTTATGGAGTCATAATAGTTTCAAAAAAACCAAAAAAATCTACCTAGCATGGAAGTCAAGGCATATTAGAGTTCAATTCAAGGAATAAACATGTAGAACGTTGAAACACACAGTCAGTTTATTTATGAAGGAAGTCAGAACATCATTGATGAATTATGAGTAACATAAGCAAACACCACTGCAATAGAATATTGAAAAGATGCCATCAGAACAAGAACATACAAGAACTCCTTATGAATCTTGAGTTGTCTAAGTAGAAATTTTGTATTAGGCTGAAAACATTCACTTACATAAAATAGAGTCTTTTTGCTAACAAATGTCCAACCCTTTCTATTTTGATTCCTTGAAATTTTATAGATCATTTACATCATAAGATAAGCTTATCCATAACTAGATACATCAAAATCCTATGCTTTAACACCTATACTAACCATAAAACATGGTATTTATTACAAACACAGCTGTAAAACTGATAAAGAGTCCTATTACAAATAGAATTAAAACTCTTTTGATTCCAATAAAAAAAAATTATCTAAAATTAATTACATCATTTTCCACCTATCTTTCCATTAAGTCAAATCCTGATGATGAACTCCAACCTGTTATGACCGTAATGTTGATGATGTTGATCTCCTGCAATTTAGGAAACTGCTCCCTTGTTTTCAGGCTTAGGATTATTTTAGTTTCTTGAGATATTCTGACCACTTCTAACCCATAAATCCGAAGCTAATTAATGTCAATAACATGATTAACATATTTCCCAAGTCATCCCTTCATTCCAGCTGTACAAAACCACTTTGAATTTCTCAAAATAGTGAAAACAGACTTGCGCTACGAAAGCAACACAATTTCGTAGCACTTTTTGTAGCGCAGTATTTTTACCCATTTTCCTTTAAAATTTAGCTTCTTTTACTTTAGGGTTTCTTTGATAATCACTTGACATAGCTTCCTTAGAAATTTCAAGTCAAAATGCATGGTTTTCCCTCCAAAATTTGATAAGGAAAAGGGTGAAAAAGCTGCTACAGCAATTTCGTAGCGCATTTCACCCTTTTTGCACTACAGGCGCTACGAAACTACTGTGTAAACAATTTTTTCCAGTTTTTCTCCAAAAATTGAAACAAAAATATGCTATAAATCTAGAAAATCACTGGCCTCATCAAAACCATCAGCTACATGAACTAAAGACATAACCTTTAAAAAATTTAATCCTCATTTTTCCAATTTGAGTTTGCTTTGAATATGTCATTTTGTACCTCCTCTCTAGTTCACCTTGAGACTGTTTTAATTGTAGCTCCAAATCCTCCACTTGGCCTCTTATATTTCTATTTTTGGCTCTCAAATGTGTGTTGATCACTCTAACAAATTTTGCTTCTTTAATGGCAGGAACTGTCCATGTAAAGAACTGTTGTGCACTACTTGGGATCTCTGACCTAGCAACTGTTTGACCTTCCAAAACAACCTTCATCCTCTTGAATTCTATCTTTTCAATGTTGTGTTTTCTTGCCCTCTTTCTCATCATTTCCATCTCTTGATTTGCTAGCTTCAACCTTTCTTCTAGCATTTGACACTTTGACATGTGTTCCTTTCCCTTCTCAATCTTGCTGGCTGCATGCTCTACTATAGGTGATGAGAGATCAAACACCTCTTCAGGGACTTTGGCTACTTCAATGGTTACTTGGATATATTTACTACCTTCTTGGAGTTTCTTTTCATGTCTGGTTAAAGGTTTCCTAGCTTGAAAAACAAAAGCTGCATTCTCACCTTCAAATTCCAATTTCTTTGCTGATTTCATTTTTCTCTATTTGTGTTCATTCACTTCAATGAAATCTGCCTACACAATGGATCCTTCTTCTATATCAATTGCATGTAGTATATCATTCAAGTTTCCTTTCATCATTGGGCTGTCCTCTATCACTGAAACCCCTGCTTTTCCCTTTGATGCTGATACTTGACTTCTTGTCTTTCTTTGGCTCTCCTGTTTACTGGCCACATGTTTTTGTTTTGTTTCTTTGACCCTTTCTACTTTCTGTTTTGTAGGTAATGGGGTTTTAGCAACAAGCACTGATGCTTTATTAGTTCTAACTTCAACATGTTTCCTTGGTTTCAATTTCACAAACCTCTTTGCTTTAGTAATCACTGGCTGACTGGATTCTGCTACGGGTGGTGAAGGATTCCCCTTGATCTTAGGGTTTCTAGCTGGGGTTAGGGCTTCCATTTCAAATCCAGTCATAAATAAAAAGGAAGACCAATCTCTATTTATTTTCTGAAGCTCATTTAAAACTAGTAACTTAATCAAACCGTGATAAAACAAAGATGTTTCACAACCATCAAATTTTGCTTAGACTTTGTCAGCCATTTTGGCAAGGCTTCTATGCAAGTAAAATGGTAAATCTAATGATATCATTCCTGTGAAATGAAAAAACATTTTAAAATGATAAGTGTAGACTTTATGCTAGCTGCCTTCACATGTGAAATATCTTTGGATGTTGAATAGCAGCTTTGCATAGTTATACTAGATACAACTTCTGGGTATTGCATTTTTCAAGTCCATGTCTACAAATTCAGGTTTCATAAACTCCTTGCATGGCTCCATTTCAAACCTAAAACCTTTAAACCAATATTTTTGTCCCCTTGGTATCTCTGTCACAATAGCTATGATCTCAGGTGTCAATGACATATTTATCATTCCAACTTTGGTAGTGGTTCCATTGAAATGTAGAGCAAACTCTTTGGACACCTGAGTGTGGAAACCTTGTAGCTTTTCACAAAATTTGAGACAACCAGCTTTGCTAAAAGCCTCCATTACCATTTTATCCTCCATAACAACATTTACATTCTCAGGCTTGTATCTTAGACAATGTCCCCCTATTTGGACGTTCTTCTCCTCTGCCATGTTTCTTGTAAAGAAAACTTGTTAGCTTCTCTGAAACTCGTAAAACAACTTCTCTTGACTTGATGAACAACCTCGCTTGATATGATGAATAGCCTAGTTTGATAATGGTGAACAACCTCGATTGATAATGGTGTGAGTTGTCTTTGAAAAGAACAACCACAAGCTTATCCTTACTGCTTCAGAGCTTGGAGAACATATGTGAAGGTAAATGAAACAGGGATGACTCAATTAGGCAAAAAATTCATATTAGAGATGTCACCTCATGACCAAATGATGTTTAATTGATATCCTATCATGACTATGATGACTGAAGGACATGTAAGTACATCGAATCTGGTAACTAACTGACTCACCATACTCCTATCATGTCATTCCCTAACTTAAACTGACAAATCTGGGCTTATTTGACACGAAAGCTACGAAACCGCGCTTTCGTAGCTCTCACAGTGTAATTTTAGCACTTTGCGCTACGAAAGTAGTAGCGCTTTCGTAGCGCAAAACTCACTTTTTGAACTAACGGTGCTATGAAACTGTGGATTTGTAGCTAATTGCAGAAAATCAACCCAAAACTTACTTAAATGACCCTTAAATGAAAAATGTGAGCTTTTTGACTATGAAATGGAACTAAAAAGACCTTATTTGAATTTTTATGGTGAACACTAAACCTCTAAAACTATGACATACCCTTAACCATGCTAAAATGACTTTCAAAACTGTTTAGATAATGATCAAAACAGAGTTGACATGCCATGTTTTAATTTTTTTTTTTTAAGTGATAACATAAGGCTTACTCCTTATGTAGTCAAGGAGTGACTCCTTGCGCTAAAAAATAGTATTGCACATCAAAAACCACACACTGAATCCATGAAGAAACCTTGCTTCTAGTGTCTTTCCACCATCCATGCTTATCCTAGCATGTCGCAGATCACAATACTTTCACTTCATTGGTGTACCCCTCAACATTACCTGCCATAACGTAGACATATACATAGTATAATCGCATAATATACAATCATACCCTCATGATACTGACCTTGTAGATTTATGAGGGTTATTCTTCCCACTTTATTCCTCATAAGCCAAGAACCTCTCCATGCCATTCATCTGCATAAACGATCATTCCTCCAAAAGAATGATCACTGACGACCCTGTCAGACAACACCATACATACATACATACATATTTACATGTGAATACTAGCACCAAAAAATCCTAACGACACTCTCAAGCAACGAAATACACACACACACACACATATATGCATAGATAAACATCAACATAAAAAAAATCACGATCCCATCAAACAATGACATACATACTTGCATATAGACATATATAGACATTATCATAATTATGATCACAACATAATTACCAGATATCATAAGGTCAAGGTTTGCGTGCATAGTATGCACAACATTGAGAAAAATAGTTCCCAACATAGCCAAGGCATCTGATGCCTCAAATCCATTCACTTTATCTTTCCAATTACCTTTCTCATGTCTGTATTTGCACTGCCCATTTACCACAATGGACCCAACTAGTCCGACCAACTTTCATATTCTTACCTTCCACTGCCCTTACTCATGCACCGAGCTTCATTCAGGTCTTACATTACTTGCTAAGTTTCATTCAGATCTTCCTGAGCTTCGTTAACTTTCCTCTTTCCCAACCAATTCCCAGACCCTCAAACAAAAGGCAAGAACAAGAAACAACAAGAAGAAAACCATGAAAATCAATAACAATACACCACCGCAAACAAAGTGGCATGATCATGCATTAGACATAAACAAAGCCACAATCAATCACACCAAATCACAAAATAACAAAAGCGCAAGAATAGAAATAAACAACATGACTCAATCCCCCATGGGTTCCCAAATCTTCTAAGGGAAAGCTAAACCTAAGCCTTCTTCAAGATTTCATAACCGTCTCTTTTGCCATGCAATCACCTGCATCATACTGCCATAAAAATATAATTGTCAATGTATAATATAAACATACAATATACATGTTACCTTAACTTGTTATTCCAAACACACTACCTTGTAACTGAGCACAACATGTAAGCCACATGTTCCAAAGATCAAGACAAAATATCTATCAATTTGAAACCAAACTTTACCAAGTCTAACAACCGTGTCATAGTAAAAAATTACCTCACATTCTTCAGTCATAATACAAAATGTACAACTATCACTTACTTTCACTCAAGTACATATTAATTATGTCAACGCATATGTATTAGTACAATCATCTTAAAACAAGGTTATTTATTCATGAAATATTACATACACATACTCAAATCATGCGATTAATTAAAAATTCAAACAAACTATAAATGTACCATGTTAAATAAATCAACTAGATGACCTAATGGACACAAAACACTCAACACAAGAAGATGATATAATCAACAATTAAGCATCAAGTGCACGACATAAGAAAACTCATACCTTAATGTATCTTAGGGGAGGCTATCTTGTCTGCACAACCAATCTAGATTAACACGATATAACTTCACAACATATCAACTTAGACATAAATAAGGTCATGATATCCATAATAGTAACTAGCTAACAATTGTCCTTCATGCATAACAATCACATATGCACAGTCAGTCTAGATTAGTACAACACAATAATACAAATATATCGAATCATACGTGAATGTAATAACCCTAACCATCAGCATAGGCCAATCCAAATCAACATGATACATATAAAATCAAGGTATTAATACAATAACCCTAATCATCAAGTTAAATAACGTATAACAAAAAAAGTTAACATATAACATACTTATAAAAAATATATGATATAATCATCGTAATGCATATAACAACATATTACTATCATTCATGACTATTCGACACCCGTGCATATGACCACACAGATTCACTAACATCTACCATGCTTGTAAACACCACAACAATGGACTGAAAAACATGTACATAACCCTAATGCTTAATAACAATCCATTAACTAACATACATGCATGCCAAACATACAATACGTGTATGACGATATGCTCTTATCCAAAGTCTAGTGTTGCAACTTCACTTTGATGATCCGCATCTCCTGCTCTATTTAAACCAACACATGAACATCATAACATATCAACAACATCATGATGACCTAAAATTCCTACAATGACCTCATGGAAAATAACTATAACCATGATAATGCACACATAGAAACATATGGACACTGACATGCATAAAAAATGCATAACTGATATGCATTCATCATGATCAAATCCAACAACAAACACCATAAACTTCCACATGGCGATACAACTGCAACAATGGCCACCACCACGCATACACAACAAGCACATAGTCCACCAACATACAAAACACATATGCAACTGAGATGTATGCATGAAAAACACATAACAATGCATAACCAAGCTGATGCAGGAGCATCGAGAACCTAGCTAGCGATGTGACGTCTTGGTCACATGTTGTGGCTAATTGGAAATAAAATAAACTTAGGAATAGTTTAATAATTTATTTATTAAATTTGTTATTTATTTTTAGAGAATTGTTAATTTGTTTTATATTTAATTAAATTTGGCATAATAATAGAAGTTGGTTTCTCTCCCTGCATGGATGTAGAGCCAAAATAGGGATAAGCCTAAGAAATAGGAAGGTAGAAAGTTATTGAGAAAGTCTATTCTAAGAGAAAGTAGTTTTATTTCTCAAGTATAAATAGTTGGAGGATGGTAAGGGAACTTCAAGTTTTGTTTTGTCGATATGTAGATTCCAAATTTTTATGAAAATATGATCAGTAGATTATTCATATCAGATGAAATGTTTTTATGGATTATTTTATATCTGCAATTTTGTTATACGTGTACATATTGCTTGATTGTATGAGTGCAGGAGATTGAACAGCGTTGAGACTATGTCTGTGAAGGGAAGTTTGATATGAAAGAATACCATGTGTGTGAACGGTGTTGACCGAAGCAAATGGCTTGATGTGCATAAGTGTTACGATGTGTGATCGAAAGACGATGTTGACAACATAAAGGACCATGGCTTGGTCAATGTTCTGCATTCAAACTCATGACAACAATAGTGTCAAATGCCAGATTCGATTGGTATGAATCTCTGTGATTGATGCAAGGTCAAACCACAACTTTATGCATTGAGAGGCTACGCAAGCCTGATTGCGTTGTGAAATTTGATGCATTACATGCCGCGGTTGTAATTGCAATAAATGTTGAAATGATATTGCAGGTCAAATGATATGGCCAAAGGTCGAATGATATTGCAGGTTGAATGATATTGCTGAAGGTGAAATGAAATCTGGCTTTAATGATTTTAAAATGCATTGAGATGTGGTTTAAACCATCGATAGCGTTTAAAATATCCTTTGTCAATGTTTGTATGTGTATGGTAGAATAAATAAACCATCATATATGTTTGGTTCAGCTATCATATATGTTTGGTTGGAATTTCATGTTATTCGAATTCTTTAATGAATTCAAATTTGCAATGATCAATTCTAAACAATATAGTTCTAATAGGGTTTGAAAATGTTAAACACCATGTTAAACACACACATTGTGTATGAGAAAGATAAACACACACAACAAGAGACTCAACACAAAATAGAAGGATAAGCGTGTAGCTCTATTATTTTTCCATTATACATGATGTACATTTATAGTACAATGGTGTGACTCTTGGTTTCACATTCCAAAGTCACTTGGACTCCATTGTGACTTTTCGCATTCCACACCTACCCATGGAGGATTAGGTGTTCCAAAATTCCCCCCCTTAATCCGAAGGGGTATATGTGAGTCCAAGAAGAGAGTTGTAATACAAATCTGCAAGGTATACATGGCAGCACTTGGGCTGAATCAAATCTCTGAAATGTTGGCAAAAAGAGGTGGTTTAAGGATGACCACCAACACTGGAATGCAATACTTGTTGCAGTTCCCGGAACTCTTCCAAAACTGGCAAGAAGCTGAAAGCTTCTGCTAGAGGAAATGTCCCTCATAAAAAAGGGAGACCTTCAACCTAAAATAAGGGAGGTCTACAACCTGTGATGGTTTAAGGATGACCAACAACACTGGAATGCTTGAAGCATTTCCTGGAACTCAACCAAAGCTAGAAAGAAACTGAAGACTTCTGCTAGAGGAAATGTCCCTCATATATGAAAGGGAGGCCTTCAACCTAAAAGAAGGGAGGTCTACAACCTATGATGGTTTAAGGCTGTCCACCAACCAAAGACATGCTCATGGGCTTCCATGTCTCTAGCTACAACTCTGAATTTGGAATGACGAATTGTGGCTCAGGTTCGCTTGAACTGCTGTGTCTCTGGCTACAACTCTGAACATGGAATGAGAGATTGTGGCTCAGGCTCGCTTGATCTGACGTCGAAGCTTGTAGATGACAACCATTTTCCCCCTATCAGGGACAAGGTGAGATGATGGTGAAAACTCAACTGCAAGTTTGCTCAATATTCTAGAACATGTTCTGACATGTGTCTTAAAAATTTCTTGGCTGTCGATGCCCATTGCCAAGAAGCGATCCATCCAAGATGAATCTTTGTTCTTGCAGGAGGCTTGTTTCTGAAGCATCTGTTTGAAGAATGGGTGTGTCGACCACAATGCTTGCATGGATGAAGATCAAAACAATGATCTTTCATATGGCCAACTCGATCACAATGTTGGCATTTTACAATCTACTGTTGTTTTGGAAGCGGAACAGGATCTGGAACAACTGCAGGTGAACTGTCATACAGGAATCCGACACTCTGAAATTTGATGGGCTTGGTGTAGTCTGGAATATGAAAGGACACATCCTTGTCATATCCAAGACCAGTTCTGTGCTTGTTGTGGAGAAGCTCTTCCCAAGGTCTGATAATGGGCTTGAGAAGTGCAGGTTGAACTGCTGCATCTGCATGTAAATCTACTCTTGTGCAAGGAACTGAATGTGAATCAATTGGAACTTTACTAACTTGCTGCTGATGGGAGTCTTTCTCAATTTTATGAACAGAAACAAGTGCAGAATGGTGACTCTTTTGCTGAAGTTCATCTTGTTGGAGCTGAGATTCCAACTGCAAAAACTCAATATTTTCTTGTGCATCTAGCAAACAACTTTGAATGTTACAAAGAGAATTCTTGCTCATTTTTATCATATCATCAACATTGGAATGAATGAGGTTATTCAAAAACTCTAATGCCTCATTGATTTTAGCCATTTTCAACAACTTAGGCTCAAAATAAAGGGTGTTGGCTTCAACCGAAAATGCACCCGTTTACAATGTGATTCAACTTTCTTTCAAGAAATACAAATGACTTCAAAGAACTTCCAGCTATTGAAATCTCAAAGTACAAAATGTGCTCCTCAAATCATGGAGGACCTCAAGGTATAGACTTGACTGTCTAACCGACAAGCAACAATGACTTACATCAACAACTCAAATTTACTGATTTCAACTATGAAGAAGCAATATCCACTCACAATACAATGTCAATGCAATACAATATTTCTGCAAAATATTTGTATAAATGTGCAACAAAAACTACTATTCAAGAGGCCTTTAAGGAAGTTGATTTTTCTTCTTCAAGGAGCTATTTGACACCAAAAACAACTCAACTCAACTCAAAAAAAGGAGGAGGTTCACAAGCTTGGATGCTTGACCTTGCTGTACTGCAGAATGTAATATAGATTAAGAGAAACTCCACAAATCATAAATTTTGTGTCCAAATAATGAATGCCACTACTGTTTTCAAAATGAGGACCAATTTGTCTTCACATGTCATTTTCTTCAGAAAATCACCCTTCTATCCATGCCACAAATTATAATGCAATGTAAATTTCACTTTTCACTATGTATAAAATCCATCTGCTTCATATGCCATTTCCTCCTTCTTCATTTGCTGCTGTTCGTTTCCTCTTCCTCTCTCTCTGCTGTTATTTTTTTTTATAATTAAATTAAATTACAAAAGGCTGAAATTTAAAATTTAAACAAAGAAGGGAGGGGATTTTAACTGTAATAAAAAGTCAAAATTAAAAAAAAAATTTCGAGTGTGAGGGCAGAGTTAAGGGGGCGGTGCGGGTAGCTTAGGGGGCAGGGTTATGGTGGAACGAGGTAGGGAGGGGTTTGGGTCGAGGGTGGAGGCGGAGATGGGGTAGGGGAAGGGTGCAGGGGGTCGCAGGGGTGATGCGAGGGAGGCAGAGGTAGTGAGGGGGATGGGGGTAAGTGCAGGGCGGAGGGGAGATGAGGGGTCGAGTCGAGAGGGGTGGAGAGGGGGATGGGTTGAATCGTGGAGTGAGGGGGTAAGGGGTGGAGTGGATAGGGGAAGGGGAGGTGGGTAGGGGGTAGCAGAGTGTGCGTAGTGCGTAAGGGCGAACAGGTGAGGGAGCAAGGGGAGGGAGAGGAGCGTGAGGGTGGGGAGGGATGAGAGGTGAGAAGGGGTTGTGCGAAGATGGAGGGGCGGGTTGCAGTGAGGAGAGGGAGATGGGGTTTACGCAGAGGGTGAGGGGAGAGTGTTGGATGAGTGAGGGGGATGGCTGAGAGTTGGGCCGAGGGCTGTGAGGGCGGGGTTAGGGAGAGGAGAAGGCCAGGTGTGCATAGATAGCTTAGGGAGGGAGCTGTGAGAGATGGGAGGGTGAGCCACAGATAGGGGAAGGGGAAGTGTAGGTGGGGTGGGCGTAAGGTTAACGCAGAGTGTAGAGCGGGACGTGAGCGAGGTAGGGAGTATGGGTTGGGGAGAGAGGTGGAGCATAGATTTGAGTATGCGAGGGCCGAGGAGTGTAGTGTAGGATGTGTGAGAGTTGTGAGGGGAGTTGCAGAGAGGGCCAAAGGCCAATTTTTTATTTTATTTATTATTATTATTATTATTTATTTATTTTATTTTATTAATAAAAAATACAGTAGAGAGCAAGAAATCGACTTTAAAATAACAACAGAATTTCACTAATATACAACAGGGGTTGGCAGAATTTTACAGTGAAACGCAGGTAGAAGACTCAGAAATTTTCCAAAGAATTGCAAAAATTTCACGAAATATAGCAGTAGTAGAATACACAGCAGAGTAATGTGCAGAAATTGCAGAAATTTTTCTAGTAAAAACTCATAAATATGTTTAGAAAATTCTTCAGAAACCCTCTTTAAATTGTTTTCTAGTAGCTCTCCAAAATGTGCAGAAATTTAAAATGCAAAAATTGGGGGAAAAAAATTGCAGAATTTTAATGAGCAGTTAGAAAACCTGCAACGCCAAGATGCACAATGTTTCTCTTCTTCAAAACCAATTTCTGAATGCTGCTCTTCTTTAAAACCAATTTTTGAATGTTTCTCTTCTCAAAATAAATTCCTGAATGGGGCAAAATGTTTGCTGCAGAAATTCTCTAAATGCTGCAAAAATGCCAAGAATTTTTGCAGATATGCACAGGCCATACACACAAATGGCTCACTCAAGGTTGAGCTGGTTATGAACTTATCAACTCTGATACCATGTTAAACACCATGTTTAACACACACATGGTGTATGAGAAAGATAAACACACACAACAAGAGACTCAACACACAATAGAAGGATAAGCGTGTAGCTCTATTATTTTTCCATTATACATGATGTACATTTATAGTACAATGGTGTGACTCTTGGTTTCACATTCCAAGGTCACTTGGACTTCATTGTGACTTTTCGCATTCCACACCTACCCATGGAGGATTAGGTGTTCCAATAGAAAAAAAAATACCATTCTGACAAGAATAGATGGTATGTGGTCTCGAGATGTTTACATCATTATGTTGGGGAATAATTGGGCAATTTGACATTGATTAAAGTCGTGGAAATAAAGAAGAAAACTAGTTTTTATAAGGGAAGTGTGGGCCTCAGTAAAATTTATACATTTTACTACAGTAAATTGATTGGTAGGAATTGTGTGTTCTTTATTCCTACATCATTTCAATATTAGAGCTTGTTAAGCTGTTTTTGGAGCATTGCAGAGAATTCTGCCCAGAAGAGGAGCCGAGATAGGTCAAGGGAGACCTATAGCAAACGCAGTTTTGCTTGATGAGATCCGAAATTTGCGTACGAGACTGGCTACAGTAGAAACCACTCAGAGGAGAGTAGTAGATGGTGGAATTTCCAGTGCTGATGAAGAAGAGACCACTGATGAAGAAGCGGAGGAGGAAAGCGAAGCAACCAAAGTTATGAAAATGCTCGCAAAGGTTAGTAGCCAACCAAAGGTAGAGGTACCTTTATATGATGGCAGTCTTAGTGTGGAGGTGCTAATGGACTGGATCAATTTGTCAGATAAATACTTCGACTATGAAGAAGTCGACGACAAGAAGAAGGTGAAGTTTGTAGCCACGAGATTGAAAGGCCATGCAGCCTTATGGTCATGGGACGAATTGCAGCTATCCAGGGAGAGAAAAAGGAAGCCCAAAAACAAGCAATGGGACAGGATGGTAAGTAAGCTGAAGGGAAAGTCTTTGTCGAAGGATTACCAATTAAATATGTTTATACAATTGCAAAACTTAAAACAGAAAAGGATGAAAATCAAGGAATATACTGAAGAATTTTATAAGCTGAGTATTAGATCTGGCCATGTTGAAGATGATCTAGAAAAGGTAGCTAGATATATAAATGGTTTGAGATATGAAATATAGGATGAGATCAGATTATTAAATTTGAAGACGATTGAAGATGCTTATCAAGCAGCCTTGAGAGCCGAAGAAAAGATGTTGCACAAACAAAACCAGAGAATAGAGGTAAGAGTCCAGCAAAAGGAAAAGGAACATTTAAATCTAGATTTAAACACTCTCAGAATGAGACAGGGAGTGCAAGAAATAGATCACTGCAAAGAGGAGATTTTGGCTGCGGAAGGTTCGTGCCCAGAGGTAGAGGCTGAGGAAGAGATGTACGATGTTATGCATGTGGGGAATGGGGACATATGCATTGGGATTGCCCTCATAAGAAGTCGGAAAACCCACATAATGTAAATGTTGCTGAAGCCAAGGAGGAGGTTCCTCAACTTGAAGCCAAAGAAGAACTGCTAGAAGCCAGAGAATCCCTGTTACTAAAGAGGGTATTTCTTAAAGAAGCTAAGGAGGCCAAAGAACCTGCTCAAAGGAAAAATCTGTTCTAAACTGTATGTAAGTCAAGGGGTAAGTGTTGCAAATTAGTAATTGATAGTGGTAGTACTAATAACCTTGTTTCTACCGAAATGGTAGATAAATTGAAGTTGGAAAGAACAATACACCCCACTCCTTATAAAGTATCGTGGCTTCAGAAAGGCCATCAAATTATTGTAATCGAACAATGTAAAATTGAATTTTAGATTGGTACTTATAAGGATGCTATTTTATGTGATATAATGCTGATGGATGTATGTCACATATTGCTTGGTAGACCTTGACAGTTTGATCGAAAAGCCATACATGATGGCAGAAGAAACACTTATACTCTTGAAAAATATGGGAACAAGCATACATTGCTACCATTGAAAGCTGAAGCTGATGAGGAAACACCTAGAAAAACATTATGCTGATGAGTGGGAAGACTCTGTTGCAGGAAGTTAAGAAGGGAGAGGAAATGCATTTTTCTATCGTTGGGAGACCCAAGGTAATTTTAACTTCTACAAATTTAGAAGATTTACCTGAAGAAATTCGAAATTTGTTGAATGATGTTGCTAATATTTTTGTGGATGAGTTACCAAATGAATTACCACCCATCAGGAGTATTAGTCACCACATTGACCTAATACCTGGAGCCAGTTTTCCGAATAAAGCAGCCTATAGGTTAACACCACAGGAAAATGCCGAAATTTCAAGGCAAGTGCAGGAACTGCTGGATAAAGGGTTAATCAAAGAGAGTCTTAGTCCATGTGCAGTACCAACAGTACTCAGTCCAAAGAAAGGAGGTGAATGGCGTATGTGCACATATTCTAGAGCTATAAATAGAATCACCATCAGGTATCGTTTCCCTTTACCACGAATGGATGATTTAATGGATTGTTTGAGTGGGTCGAATTATTTTCTAAGATAGACTTGAAGAGTGGGTATCATCAGATAAGAATGAGAGAAGGGGATGAATGGAAAACTGCATTCAAAACAAATAATGGTTTGTATTAATGGTTAGTAATGCCCTTTGGACTTACTAACACACCTAGTACTTTCATGAGATTGATGAATGATGTTTTGAAGGAATACATAGGTAAATTTGTGATTGTTTACCTCGATGATATACTTATCTTCAGTAGAAATAAGGGAGAGCATCTAGAGCACCTTAAATTAGTTCTAAGAACTTTTCAAAAAGAGAAATTGTTGATAAATCTAAAGAAGTGCAGCTTTATGAAGGAAGAACTAATTTACTTAGGGTTTGTAGTCTCTAAGGAAGGGCTGAAAATGGATCCAGAGAAAATCCAGGAAATTGTAAATTGGCCAACTCCTATAAATACATTTGAGGTAAGGAGCTTCCATGGTTTGGCAAGTTTTTACCACAAATTTATTCGAAGTTTTAGTCAAATTTGTGCACCCATCATTGAAACAATTAGAGAAATTAAACAACCATTCAAATGGACAGAAGCAGCACACCAAAACTTCAAATTGTTAAACAGGAAGATTACTGAGAAACCAGTCTTGGCTTTGCCAAATTTTGAGAAAGTTTTTCAAGTTGAAACTGATGCTAGTGGAATTGCAATTGGAGTAGTTCTAAGCCAGGAACAGAAACCCATAGCATATTTTAGTGAAAAGCTAAATGAAGCTAAATAGAAATATTCATCATATGACAAAGAATTTTATGCTGTCGTACAGGCCTTAAAGAAGTGGAGACATTATTTATTTCCAAAGGAGTTTGTGTTATATTCTGACAATCATGCATTACAGTTTATAAAAAATCAACCAAATTTGAATCAGAAACATGCTAAATGGGTAGAATATTTACAAAGCTTCACTTTTGTAATCAAACATACAAGTGGGAAATCGAATAAAGTTGCTGATGGCTTAAGTAGGGTGAATTTGATTATGCAAGAAATGCAAGTCAGTGTTGTGGGATTTGAAGGAATGGTGGACATGTATAAAGATGATGCAGAGTTTAAAGATATTTATACAGCAGTAGAAAATTCAGCAGTCCATAATAGGAGCCAGTGGTTGGATTATTCAATCCAGAGGGGGTTACTATTCAAAAGTAACAAGTTATGTATTCCTAATTGTTCTATGAGGGAAAACATAATTAAGGAGAAGCACAGTGGAGGTCTGTCCGGAAATTTTGGACAAGACAAAAATTTCGCTCAGGTAAATAATTTTTATTACTCGCCGAAGATGCAGATTGATGTTAAACGGTTTGTGGAAAAATGCAAGGTTTGTCAGCATGCTAAGGGGAAAATTCAGAATACAGGATTGTATCAACCATTACCAATACCCAACCGACCATGGGATGCAGTTAGTATGGATTTTTTTTTGGGTTTACCAAAAACTAAAAGACGAAATGATTCCATTTATGTTGTAGTGGATAGATTTTCAAAAATGGCTCATTTTATTGCATGCAAGAAAACAAGTGATGCAACACATATTGCTAGTCTATTTTTTTCAGAAGTTGTAAGATTACATGAATTGCCTGTAAGCATTGTGTCTGACAGGGATACCAAGTTCGTGGGAAATTTTTGGAGAAATCTATGGAAGAAACTCGGTACCAACCTTAGTTTCAGTTTGGCATATCATCCTCAAACAGATGGGCAGACCGAGGTCGTGAATAGAAGTCTGGGAAACATATTGAGAAGTCTGGTGTATAACTATCCTAAACAGTGGGATTTAGCACTTGTTCAGGCTGAGTTTGCTTATAACGACACTCCGAATCGAAGTACTGGCATGAGTCCATTCCAAATTGTTTTTGGAATGCATCCAAGGGGTGTGTATGAACTCAGAGACCTAGGAAAGCAAGAGGGACGAAGCACAAAGGCTGAAGAATTTGCAAAATAGATGCAAGGATTACAAGAAGATGTCAAAAGAAGATTGCAGGAAAGTAATACCAAATACAAGCAAAGAGCAGATATGAAAAGGCGAGAAAAGGAATTTCAAGTAGGGGATTTAGTTAGGGTGTATTTAAGAAAAGAAAGATTTCCTGTTAAGACTTATAATAAATTGAAACTCAAGAATATAGGGCCATGTAAAATTGTAAGGAAATTTTCTTCAAATGCATATGAAGTTAATTTGCCAACAGGAATCAGAATATCGCCTATATTCAATATTGTAGATCTGTATCTATACCGAGAACCAGACGAAGAACCACAAGGGGACACTACAGAAGAAGGAAGCCAAACAATAAATTGGGAAGAACATATGCCTACAACAGAAAAGAGGGAAGTGGAAGCCATTCTAGAAAATATAGTGTCAAAGAAAACTAGGAACCAAACTTATTATCAGTATTTTGTCAAGTGGAAAGGAAAGCTAGTGGAATATGCCAATTGGATGACTACAGAAAAACTACAGAGATTGGGGATCGACTCCAAAGTACTACAAGATCAGTTTTCTTCCCTGAGAGTCTCATGTAGGAGCATCGAGAACCTAGCCAGCAATGTGATGTCTTGGTCACATGTTATGGCTAGTTGGAAATAAAATAAACTTAGGAATAGTTTAATAATTTATTTATTAAATTTGTTATTTATTTTTAGTGAATTTTTAATTTTTATTATTATTATTATTATATTAAATTAAATTTGGCATAATAATAGAAGTTGGTTTCTCTCCCTGCGTGGATGTAGAGCCAACATAGGGATAAGCCTAAAAAATAGGAAGGTAGAAATTTATTGAGAAAGTCTATTATAAGAGAAAGTAGTTTTATTTCTCAAGTATAAATAGTTGGAGGATGGTAAGGGAACTTCAAGTTTTGTTTTGTTGATATGTAGATTCCAAATTTTTATGAAAATCTGATCAGTAGATTATTCATATCAGATGAAATGTTTTTATGGATTAGTTTATATCTGCAATTTTATTATATGTGTACATATTGATGGATTGTATAAGTGCAGGAGATTGAACAACATTGAGACTATGTCTGTGAAGGGCAGTTTGATATGAAAGAATACCATGTGTGTGAACGGTGTTGACCGAAGCGAATGCCTTGATGTGCATAAGTGTTACAATGTGTGATCGAAAGATGGTGTTGACAGCATAAAGTACCATGGCTTGGTCAATGTTCTGTGTTCAAACTCGTGACAACAGCAGTGTCAAATGCCAGAGTCGATTGGTATGAATCTCTGTGATTGATGCAAGGTCAAACCACAACGTTATGCGTTGAGAGGCTACGCAAGCCTGATTGTGTTGTGAAATTCGATGCATTACATGCTGCGGTTGTAATTTCAATAAACGTTGAAATGATATTGCAGGTCAAATCATATGGCCAAAGGTCGAATGATATTGCAGGTTGAATGATATTGCCGAAGGTGAAATGAAATATGGCTTTAATGGTTTTAAAATGCATCGAGATGTGGTTTAAACCATCGATAGCATTTAAAAGATAATTTTTCAACGTTTGTATGTGTATGGTAGAATAAATAAACCATCATATATGTTTGGTTTAGCTATCGTATATGTTTGGTTGGAATTTCATGTTATTCGAATTCTTTAATAAATTCAAATTTGCAATGATCAATTGTAAACAATATAGTTCTAACGAGTTTTGAAAAAAAATACCATTATGACAAGAATAGATGGTATGTGGTCTCGAGATGTTTACATCATTATGTTGGGGAATAATTGGGCAATTTGACATTGATTAAATTTGTGGAAATAAAGAATCAAACTAGTTTTTATAAGGGAAGTGTGGGGCTTAGTAAAATTTATACATTTTACTACAGTAAATTGATTGGTAGGAATTGTGTGTTCTTTATTCCTACATTACAATCATACACTCATGACAACACACTTCACAACAACAACATCCTCTTCCACATGGCAATACCACTACAATGATGACCGACACCATGCATATGAAACAAACACATAAACCACAAGGATGTTTAATGCTTGTGCAAATGACATGAATGCATGACCAACACACATCGCCCATGCAGTCTAAGGGTGAAATTGGCTCTGATACCACTATGTAACACCCTCATCGGACATCTACCCAAGTAACTAGACAACCAGGGTAAACATGTGAAGAAGAGTTACAATGATTAGATTCTACTACCTAGGTGACCTTAAGGAAGTGGAACTGAATGAAACACATCATACAAACCTTCCACATCAGCAACAAGACTCCCAAGAGCCATCCTAACCACTCAGGAAACTAGCCCCTGGGTCCCACTGAGGTTTTAGGCCTTCAAACCTCCGGGTGTTCCCACAATATAGGCATGGGTGTGTTTGGGAGGCTCTGAACACTCCTACAGAGTATGCAAGCATGCATCCAAAGACTTTTTCCAACAGACCTATGCTAGAATCCTCGGGTTTTGAACCACTTTTTTAGGCTCAGAGTCTAGGTCACTACCCATAATTCAATGACAAGCTCATACATAAAATATAACAATGAAACAATGGTGCAAAAGAAAATAGTAGAATAAGGACTTGACTAGACCCCTACTAGCCAGGCATGCATTTCGTCAAACATGTCACAAATATGTAATCTACAGGTTTAAATAATGGATTTGAGCATTTGGGTCTCATAATTATTTGAGAATCTCTAAGAAACATTGTTCCCTTACATCATTATCTTTAATATGATATATTAGGTCATAGATACATTTTTTATTCATTTAAGAATAAAAACATGAGGATAACCATACATCGTCACTGCCAGAATACATGCTCATAGCCATAAAAATAGGAACATAAATATTTGGGATACATCATCCATAGAATCCACATATAAATCAATATATTTACACATGAAATGCTAAGTAAATTACCTTCTCATTAAATAATGTAAAAACCAACCAGAGATGGGACTACCACGTTCCACCCGACTATAGATTGGCTGAGCCAAATATCTCTTCAGCCAATCACCCTCATGCCATATTCTAAGCATGAATGTGGGACTCATAACCAACCAAAAAGAACCAAACAAGCATGGATTATACCAGAGTTCTCCACCTACACTGTGAGGAATTTTACTGCCTCCTAATCTCTCAGGATTTACCCTAATCTAGAGTCCAACCCAGGGATCACTAAGCCCTACACCGAGATCCCCTCTCTAGGATTTATTGTACATCCCATCCTGGGACTACTAGGCCCAACCAAGAGCAATCCACCTCTTGGATTTACTATATTTCCCACCATTCACCAAAAAGGATTCCTAGGCCCACTGAGGCACACAATATTGGCTTTACTGCAAACCATAGTTCAGTTCAGGGGTCACTAAGTCAGTGGCTTTACCATAATCCATAGTCGAGCTCAGGGATCACTAGGCCATGTGTTTGTCATTTCAAAGATCCACCCCACTCAACTTCAAATCCATCCAAAAATCTAGTTTAACCAAAGCATGAGAACACATGTCATCAAGGCTATCCGGAAATGGAAAGGCTAGGATGAAACACTGTCACACTTGGAAAAACCCATGCCACGACAAAAAATAACCACATGCAATACCATGCATGCCAAGTCTAGCAAGGAAATCACACATAAAAATCAATACCTGGAAAAAATTTTGCTGTAGTTGCTTGATCCTGCTCTTCCTTGCTTTTTCCTTCCTTCTTCTTGCCTTTGCCTTTCTTAATCCAATTCCAAAGTGCTCCAAGAAACTTTAAGTGTCCAAGAGTCAGTGAGAGAGAGAGAGAATAATGAGAGAGCTCCAATAATGAATTGAAAAAAGCTACCAACTAGTCCACAGAATCCTTTTATTGATGAGGCCTCTATTTTCTTCATTTTCCATTATTTTCCTTCATTTTCCTCCTCACATGCAACTTGTAACCTTTCACCTCCCTTTTCTCCTAATTTTAATTTTTTTCACAAATAAATGTGCCAAAAATGCCACTTTGCCTTTCCAAAGCCTTTTCCAATTTCCTTAGCCATAATAGACCAAATGAACACCCACTAGGATGTTTTTCTCAACATTCATCTTGGAATAAGTGTCCCATCAACCACGGTCTTATATTTTACATGGATTTTTAACGAGGGTTGTTACAAAATTAATTAAAAGTTGCAATGAAGAAAAGAGGCTACCAAACCAATAACAATTTTAAATTAATTCGAGCTCATTATCAATATGTTACAAAACATTACCATGGTGAGTTTTTTACCAGTGATAGAGCATAGTAAAGAGACACGCTGGCTAGTCTAGGTGACAAAAATAACCATGTTTAAAAAGGAAGTTGTCAAGTTGACTAGGCTTAAAGGGAAGTAAACAATTTTTTAGGAGTAGTTTTAATAACTCATATTTCTAGGCAGGATATTAGCACTCAAGCAATCATTTCCATATTTACAGGGAAAAGTATTCAACAACTTCATATATATGAGTAGAAGAACCAATAATTAGGGGATCACATTAGATTTAAAGGAAGCATTCGGGCATCTAAATCAACAGTCAAAGACATAGGTGGCAAGTAAAACAATGTTAGCATGAAATGTTTTGGAAGGTGTACCAAAAAGGATTTACTTAAGCCACGAGTGACTGATGGCCCTAACAACATATATGTTTGTCTAATTATTCAGATATGCAACAAAAATTTACAAGAAACCTGCAAAATAATAGATCTGTGTAGCAAAAAGATATTAAAAAACAAAAATGTTAACTAATGTAAAACCCCAAACCACGAACAAAGCCATTTGAAAGAATGAATATTATTATTATTATTGTGTTACACCTGGTGAAGGAGACTCATATGATGGTTACAGGTCCCTCCCAAATGGGATTGGTCCTTTGGTTTTCCTCTATACTTCAGTTTTCCATATCTCTGTCTCTTTGATGTGTGAAACCCAAAAGTATGTGTTGAACTCAAATGGGAGCTCAATTGCAAAAAAAAAATAATAACGATGATAACAATGATCATGGTGAGAAATGGATGGAGAACCCTCTTATTTATAACAAAATATTGGGTTATTCTTGAAAATGGGAAATAATAAAATATTATTAACCATAATCTAGATCTAACCGCTTGGAATATTTTATTATATTTTTGGAGGGAAAATATATTTAAATTTGGTTAAATACGTTTATTTAGAAATAATAAATAAATAAATAATTTATTTATTATTTCAAGGAAGTGGTTAAGGAATAATAAACAAATAATGATCTGTTTAATCATTCGTGATTGATTTAGTCAATTTTGAAAAACAATATTAACTAAATAATGGTTTAATTAATTATTCATAGATAAAAATCAAATAAAAAATGATATATTTAACTATTTCTCATGATTCGGTCAAATGTGACAAGGAATATTAACTAAATAATGATTTAATTAATTATTCCTAGAGGAAAATCAAATAAATAATGATTTATTTAATTATTACTCATGGGGTTTCTGGTTTTAATGATAAATAATTCAATAAAATATGGTTTATCAAACTATTTCCTATAGTGAAAGAAGCTTTACTATGATAAAATTGTTCTTACATGGTGTATTTCGATCCACCTAATTTGAAATGACTAGGTGATCATTTTTTGGTGATAATAATCAATATCAATTAACCAATTCCCATAATTGAAGGCAAAGGATTTTCCAATAGTTCCAAATATTCTGCAATTATTCAAAGATTGTATTTATTTATAATTTATTGTTTAGGATTTTACTCCCAAAAACTTGTAATAGTTTCAGGATGTAATAGTCTATATATTTTTTCATTTTGATTGTAAAAAGCTTGGATTTTGACTCGAGAGAAACTGTAATTTTTGTAAAACCTGACATCACAAAGTTTTAATTTAAGGATTTCTAGCTTCATTTTATTGACTAAACTTGTATAAATGTATGTCTTCTCATGTGCCTTCATAATCAATTTCTACATATATTTAAGGTAGTGTAGGACATTGGGAAGGGCTAGGTTGAGTATCAACCTTCCAGACATCCTTAACAAAGTTACGTTTTATACTAAGTAAAATATAGAACAATCTATTTGATTAGCCACCCATGAATCACTAAATTGTTGCTCTTATGCTATGCTTAGATGTACTTTTGTTCACTGTAGAGGTTCATCTATATGTTTATGCTATTGTTAGGTTATTAGGTATTTAGGGAGGATGCTGAATTATCCAATTTCTCTTCTATTCATCTAACAATACCTTTCAAGCTATGTTATTATGTTATAAATGAATGTTGGCACATTGATAAGGCCTCTGCAAGAGAGGGATTTATTTTTTAAGCGGGGATTTGTGACTCATCAACAACCACCTATACAACAAAACCCTAGATATGGATATTGTGCTTCATAGGTTGTTGTTCAGTGATAGTGAACAACATTAAAAGGCCTCGAAACACTTGAGGGAGGCCCCTCTGGTTTGAGGGCCAACTTGAACCTAAATTTGTTTGAGTTGGTTTCTCGACGCAGTTTTACAACCAAGAACTGCCTTCGAGAAACATTACAACAGGTCCAAGTCATCAATGTTAGCGACTTGTCATGTTATCACCACATGATGATGTGGGAATCATGATGTAATTATGCAATTATTGTAAAGACAAAGTAGTGGAAGTCCAAGAGTCATTAATGAACAAAAGAGTCATGTGAAGAAGTCCAAAAGAAATGTAATCCGAAGAGTCATATGTAATTCCAAAAGTCACTTGGAACTCCAAGGGTTATATATAAGTCTAAAGGTCATCAGAAGTTGAAAATTCATAAGATAAACTCAAGATTCATGAGGATATTAAAGGTCATTCCTCAAGTTATAAAAAGAGCCTCATTACTAAGGAAAAACACTTTTCACTTCAAATTCTCCCACAAGGCATCAGAGAGATAGAGGTAGTAATTTTGGGGAGCAAGTAGTGGCTCTGATGCTCAACTATTGGAGTTAGTGATGTTCATTGTACTCATGTATCTTGGAACTTTTTCTTGATACTTGAAGCCTTTTGGCCAACACATTTTCATGCATGGACCGTGGATTTTTTGAGACTATTCTTCTATTGTTCACTGTTTATGTTGGCTCTCATATGTACTAAAATAATTGAACTATTTTGGTGAATTTGGTGCTAAACTTGTTGGAAATGTGTTGTGATGATTTTAACGATCACAACATCTGCATGAACTATTTCACTTGATCTCCAACGATTCTTCCTTTTTTACGTGTGTGCATATCTACTATATTAGTATTACTAAATCTATTTTAGAGGCTCACTTTTCTCCCTTGTAGTGATAGAACGTTGATACATTTACAATCAAACAATTCACAAGGTACACTCTATTTCTCATTCAAAAGCACATGCACTCTACTCTCCCATGCTAATTTCTTAAGCCAAGGAAATCACTAAGTTAATGGCAGTTGGGCCATATTTCCAGATGGGACTACTACACCAAACAGTGTGAGGTCTAATTGGGACCTCATATCAGGGGAATCCCCTGTATGTTGGCGGGTTTCAACACCGTCAACATGTTGATGTGTCATAGTGACAGATAATATTTTTATGACCTAGGAGAAACATTTCGTAGTAGCCAAAATATTGACAAGTGGGTAGTCCTTGAAGTCCTCATACACAATGATAATTGAAGGAATAATGATTTGTTAGGAGGAAAATTTGTGGAGCAATAGTTCACTAGGTTGTAGATGTCCAAACCACCGATAAGAGGGCAAATCCAAAATACCCAATGAATAGACTTCTCATTAGAGCTAGAGGCCTGCTAGTGGGATAGATCAATGAGCCAAAGTTCAATGTTACAAAAGGAGATGTGATCATTGATAGTGGCAGATTGTGGAGCTAGATATGCACACTTTTTGAGGGAGAAAAAGTGGTTGTGATTAAAAAAAGAAGAGGAAAATCAACTTCCATATGTGTTTAAGGAAAATCCTTCCACATGACCGAGAATAGGAAAAGTTTCATCCACATGAAGGAGAAGGACATGCAGTTTCAGGTTAAGCTAGGAGATGATGGTCAATATGCAACTAGAGGAGTTGTCATTGTCAATTTTCGGAGGGAGTTAAACATTCCTATTCATCTCAGAGATGTTCTCTATGTCCCAGGATTGAGGCAAAATCTTATTTCAGTAAGTATTTTTGAGGACAAGGGTTATGATATCATATTCAAAATAGGTAAGGAATACCTCCAACACTTAGCTTCTGGATGTATGAAGAATATAGGTGTGAGGGTGAAGAATCTCTACAAGTTGCAAGTAAATATAGGTGCAACCTTAAGCAAAAAGTGAGGGAGTGCTCAGAGTAGAGAAGTGGTGGTTGAGCGAGAGCAGGATGAGCTCTCAAGACAGAGCCTCAACTGTAGAAATTATACAAACATATGTATATAAATGGATTCAATCCGATCTAACAATTTACTAAATCCATATACTGAATCGCTTCTACAAATAAATTACGGAAAATTAAACACAATTTCCAATCACATGAAGGAAAAGAAAGAATCAAATCAAACCACAACATAGATAATTTCCCGGGGAAAGCTTGCTGCTCAAACCCTCAACCTCTATTGTATAATGAACCAAGCTATCATGAAAAAGTTACAATGCACTCTTCTCACAAGAGTCTGATGCACTCTGCTAACTATCTCACACTGATCCAGACAAAATTGGTCCAACACTTAGCCAATTCTCAGTCTGTCTTCAACCTGCCTTGCTCACACAATTCCTGATGAATGAAATCCCTATTCTTTAGGAATTTCAGCCTTCCTCAATTGCGTTATACATCATGGGCATCCTATGGTGTATATAATTGCGTCTGGGAAATTTGTTATAAATACAACTGATAAATAAATTCTCTTTAACCTCTATCTCAACTGGGTCTTCATCAGAACTGACATGCATGTAGCTATTAATAGTAAATAATTAGTCACTTGATAGATCATTTCATGTGAATTAAATCTGATTTAATTCACTTGACCTCTCACTAGTGCAACAATCAATTACAACTAGTTAGACTAAATTTAACTCACTTAATTCAATTAACTGATTTCTCCTACATTAAACAAATACACTAATGCAACTTGAACTCTAAAATACATAGAATCACTCTGCATGTCTCACCAACCACCATTAACTCGAATTTCATGAGCTAACTGAGTCTATGACACTCAGTTAACTATTACAAGCATTTATGAGATAAGAATACAATTTATTGTCCAATTTAATTAAGGGAAAATTAAATTAGACACATTTCCAATTTATTTAATAACTTGGCTTGCACACTAATGTATCGCCAGTACCCATCATCGTGTGACCTATGGTCCCACACTAGTGTGTGTGCTGTCATGTTGTTTTTGGATGCCAATTTCACTGTTTCTTGTTGCAAATTTCAACACTCCCTCTCAACAAGAAAGGAATCAATCTGTCCCGATCCGGTACCTTTGGAATGTTCTTGCATGCGCAAATGAAACTCTTGCATGCAACACTTCTCTAGTGTTGTTCGCACATGGAAATCTTGCACACAACACTTCTGAAATTGAATAGCCTCCAAACAACTAAATCAATATAATGCATCTATCATCAGAGTCTTCTGACTGCTGGTACCTACTGCACATGTCTACTGAATTCTCCGTGTTGCTGACATCTACATCCATGCACTCTGCACTTGCTGCCAACTTTGATCTGCGCTCCAGTATCTGACACCTGTCACTCTAATTTCTATCCTCCTGACATCTGCCTACATCAATCTAACTGATCCCACTATTGCTGTACTATGGGATCCTTGTAGCCAGTTTTGATCCATGAGACGCACCATCTCAATGAACCCTACCCAAATTTCTTCTTGGGATTATTTTTTCACATCACCCCACCTCACACTTGGAGGTATAGCTGCATGTACTCCCTCTGCCATTTTGGCTCGAAATTTCTCTGCTTGAGCGGTTTCTTCCACTCCACGATCCTTCGCATGTGGCTGCTGCACATCTTGAGGTTCATTATTTGGAACCAATAGTTCCTCATTTGCATGCAAATCAAGATCCCTCTCAAGGGACAATCACATGGCTTTCTCACACTTCCCCATGGTACACCCCTTGCATGTGTCTATCTGTGCAAGAGTACCCTTTGGAAGCTCTGTAGAAATTTGCTGCATCATCTTCAAATCTCCATGGTGTAACTCATCCTCATCCCGACTCACCACTTTGTCTAATTTACCCATCAATGCTGCTCAGCCATCTACATCAAGTTTATAAAGATTCTTCACACGAATCCCAATCTTCTTGGCTTGTCCCATGGCTTTGTGTCGAAGGAAATATTTTCCTTCAGTGAAAACAATATCATAGCCTCTGTCCTCCAACATTGCAACTGAAACTAATTTTTTCTTCAAGCTTGGTACATGCATTACATCCTTTAATAAAAATGGTTTACCTAACTTTCTCTGGAAAGTAAGTGTACCAATCCTGGTAACGCTATATGTTCCATCGTCACCCATTTCGATATGAATCTGGAGGTCATTCTCCTCCAAGAAGTTGAAAATTTCTTTGTCTCCCGTCATGTGGAAATATGCACAACTATCGAAGTACCACCCTGATCCCATCGCACTTGACACCATGCATGCGATCAATGAGAAGTACAACCCAAATTGCGAGGCCAAAGCCTCACCAGCTTCAGATCCTGAAGCCTTCATGGTCTTCTTCTTTTGTGGACAATTAGTGGCATAATGTCCATGCTCATGACAGTGAAAACACTTCACTCTGGACATGTCGCGCTCCTTGCCTTCTTCACCGGTCTCAGTTTGGAATAGGATTTCTTTCCTTCCCCTTCCTTGCCTTACCAGCTAAGGCACAATTATCTTCATCATATGTCTTAGATGAAGATCCATCCTTGGTGTTCTGCTTGAATTATTCTTGCACCAAATCTGACCAAAGTCGTTCCAATCTGGCAGCTTCTCCCTCCCATTAACAGAGTCCTAAGTACAACCCAGTTTTAGTTGGAGACTCTTTGCATGGAAGTAGTGTCTTAAATGAGTGGGGTCAAGGGTGAGGAAGCTCACCACTTATATAAGGGAGAGGATGGCAGCCATAGGGGAATATGATTGGATTTTTTTTTTTTTTTTTTTTTTATGGTCTGTTAAGACTTGAGGCTCTCTTCAGCTATTTAGCTAAGATTGTAGTGCTGTTTAGCAAAAGGGTGTTCCCGAGTGGGAATCCCACCTTCATCCTCGAGGGACTTTGAGTGCCTACTCAGGAGAAGTTATTAAGCATTATTTCCACATTCTGGCATTTGGCCAAGCTACAAATTTCTTCTACAGTGCAGATTTTGTTTAGATATGTGCTGAGTTGTAGGGTGCAACAATGGAGGGTTTATTTGGATTATTTTTGAGCTTGTCTTTAGTGGAGGAAGCTTTATTTCCATTGGGAGATAAGTGAATAAGGTCCCTGTGCTTCATGACATATTTTGGCATCAGGCCAAGGTGATATCATCCCCTATAGTGTAGTTCCAGTCCATGACTGCGTTATTTTAGTGAGCTGTTGCAGGGGTAAGTTCAGTGCTCCATTTGGAGTGTTTACTTTCCATTGAAGGGATCAGCCCTTCATTGAGAGAGTCTATTGGAGGAGTGCCATTCAGATCTACATCAGTTTCAGCCACCTCCTCTTGTGCTTTAGTTGCAGTGATTCTTCAACCCTAGGTCTTTAGATTCACCATTTGTATTTTGTGTATTTCTAGAAACCCTTCCTCGGTTAACTAGGAAAAGTGTTAAGGAGCATAGATCTCCAGTTTGGGCCTTGTATGAGAATGTTATTAACAGATCCATTTATATATATTTCCCAGCTACAGTATTATCCATTAAAACTGTGCTGTACTTGCTTCAGAAATTTTGTGTAGCAGCTGCATCTCATGTATTGGTGCTTTGGGTTGATGGGGGCTTCTCTTGCCTAGCTTGAGGGGTTTGTTCTCCCATATATTGTATAAATTTGTTGCTGTTATACTTAATAACATGGATATATCTTTGGCTCACATGTGACATATTTTTATTTACTATTATTTTCCATTATTGTGAGCTATATTGCTGCTTTCCCCATTTGGGAATATTACAGTGGTATCAGAGCATAATATTGGCTCATCCTGTGAAGACATTGAATCTATGTTATCAGAAGAAGAATATTCTCATAGGAAAGAGAAATATTACAGAAGAGATAAAGGCAAGTTTCCATTATTTGGAGAAATGGAGGGAAAGAAGTTTTCAGAACTTCTTCTCCAAACTATGCATGAGCTTAACAAAGAAATCAAGGAAATGAGGAGGGAAATACATGAAGATCCCTCAAAAATATTTGCACATGAAGAAAGATCCAGTTATTCAAATTATGGGTGTGAGAATTCAACCACACGATAAGATATACAACGCTCTACCATGCCTATGTTCATAGCAAGAGAGATGGAGGAAGGAGATGTACCAAAGGAGGAGACTCTTGGTGACTATCTTCAAGAGTATGAATCTCAATATCAGAGGTTCAAAGATCATCTAAAATTCCAAGGGTTTTCCAAGATCAAGGAGTATAGAAGGCCTAGAAATCACAATAGAAGCAAGAGGTGCAAGCAACATGATTTGGGTAGATTCTTTCTACCTACTTTTTATGGGTCACCAAAATATACAGGTAGGGCTTAGGTGAAGGAGCGAGACACCTATTTGCAACAACACCAATTTTTATAAGAAGAATCCATTAGAGTAGCAGTGCTGCATCTTGAAGGTAAGGCTTATGCCTGGTGGTTTTATGAAACTTCTTCCTTGAATCATGTAAATGTATCTATTTAATGTTCCTTTTTTTAGGAATGTTAGCAATCATCAATCTATTCCAGAGATTGACTGAAAGGGAATTTATTGGATATGTCACCTTCTCAAGGAAGTGTGAGATCCAAAGGCTATCTGGCCCTTTTCAGACTTTGTCTATAGAGCTTCTTGAAGAATCCCACTCAAAAGTGAGCTACAACAATATGCAAACAAATACATGAAGAGAAAACTTGCTTCAATCTCAGAAAATTATAGAAGAACTCATAGCCATTGTATTAGCTCATAGAAGCAAAATAAGTGTACAATATCTTGAGGGAAAGAGCACTCAAGAGAGGGAATGATCAACCTTAAAGAACAAGTACATGAAAAAATGAAATACACTGCTGCATAAATTGCCCTAGCTATGACTGCGCAGTCTTATGGAGACACTGCAACATATAATATGTGAAATGTAATGATATTACAATAGAGCTCAAGAAATGAGGGGGAGTGTGCTCTCAACCCCTGAAAAAAATAATACAATGATGATACAACAATACTCAAGAGGATTGGCTACACTAGATGCATAGAATGGAAAAATACCAAAATGCCAGAGTTGCTGGGTAGCAGCAGCAAGTCATAATCAAAATGGAAGGAGATGGTAGAATCTGCTCTAAAATCTGAATCAATCTCCTCCAAAGGATTTCTGGAGTGCAAGGCTGATCCCGACACTGGAAATCTCTCCCTCCAATGTGATGGTGCAAACCCCCACTGCAGACTAACTCTGAAATAACACAGTCTATGGAAGGGATTGCGCTGATGAAGATGGGAGAAAGCTTGGCCTACTGCCAAAATATGAAAATGAGCTCAATAAGACTCCTCAATGATATCTCCACTAAATGGAGACTCCTTTCTCTACAAATCAAATCCCGGAGTGATGTGGTGGAAGCCTCCACTGCAACCCCAGCAGCACAATGTCTTCTTGCTGCAAGAATAACGCTGTGATGGAAGAGAATGCTTTGGCCTTGAGCCAAGAAGTGGAGAAAGCTGAAGATAAATTCCTCAAGAGGTCTCTCATGAGGAGGAAGGAATCCTAAACAGGAATCCCCCTAGCAACTCTGTTGAACAGCAGGAGTATGCTCCTTTTCTCTCAAGACAACGAAATCAATAATCTATTCATGAGAAAAATGGTTGGCTTTCCCTCCTCTTATACAATTGTGAGCTCCCTCTCCATGGGCCCCACTTCATTAGGATTTTCATTCTCAAGGGATCTTCCCTCCTTCTCTATTGCATTGTAACACAATGTGCTTTCCACCTCATAGCCTGCGCAGTTTGACTTTGGTCAACTCGACCTAGCCCCTTTGCAAAATAGCTCCTTTTCACCCATGGAGGTGTGAAATCAAATTCAAAAATTATCCCTTCTCATAATAGGAGGGATTTTATTGTGCTTTTCATTATTCATGGGTCTCCTTACCCATTTATTCTCCTCCCATGTGAAATTAGCAAAAAATAATGTTCCAATTTTTTGCATGAAAATTTTGGAACATTACAGTCCTCCCCTCCCAAATGTTGCTTGTCCTCAAGAAACTGCAAGGAAAGAACCAGAAAGCCTCCTCTCAAGGAATGGAGTCTATGAAGTGTTTGCGGAACATCTTCCTCATGTGGATTCTCCATCTCCAAGCTATGAGCCATGCAAAATGAGTCACCTTCCAACTAGGCAACTCCTGAAAATAATCCTCCACCTTGTACTCAGGTAGAATAGGTGGGCTAAAATTCTGAACATGGTAAGATTCATGGCCTACCCCATGTTGTCCTCTTCTCCACTCATGATAATCGTGGAGTGCAAGTTGAAATCAGGCTGTAATAATGTTGCCTTCAAGAGGTAAGATGAAATCTAGATCCCCAAGGACCTCTCCTCCAATGCTGCAAATCAAGCTGGCCCAAATCATGTCATATGTGATGAGTTGGAATTCATCATCATATGGAATCCAAAAAATCATATGGTTCACCTCATGGAAAAAAAAATGGCTGAACATGGTGACCATTTCATCTCCCATACTCCCCTTGGAGCATGAGCTGCAAAAACAATGGAGGTCTTCTCTCCCAAAAGGCACATCCACCCAATGAGTCTCTACCTCCTCATGATACATATGGGCTTGCTGCTGATATATGGTTGAAACATAATGGTCTTCAAGAGAGACCCAAGGCACCCCATCAAACATGTAAACCATGAAATGCCTCCTCCAAAAATTTAGACTCTCTAGATAGCTCCTCCCACATGAAGGAAAGAGGTGAAGCTTGGCAATCATGGGCTTCCCATTGTTTCCCCTGAAACATACAACATGTAAAATAGGGAGAATCATACTCCCAATGGGAATCTTCAATTCATGTCCCACTTTCCAAACAAATCTCCCCATGTCAAAAGAAAAATCTGCAATGCATGGAAGCAAGAACCAATAGAAGCAAGCTGTCACATGACAACCGGAAAATGGATCATAGTTCCACTCATGGAACCTGCGTAGTGCACTCAATTCCTGCAACAAAACAGAAAACAAAAAGTGCTTTTCCAACCACTTTTTTGTTGCCACAATCATCTCATAAGATGGAAACATAAAATATGGTGTCAATAGTGCCCACCAAGAATCATGTGGTTTCCCCTACAGTCCACCCATGAAATAGCCAATCTCAATGCTGCAAATGGCTCCAAGTACATCATCATATAAAACATGAGAAAGGACGATCCTCCTCAATACCACAGGCTGATCATATAAAGTAAAGGAAGGAAAATAATAATACAGATGTATACCTCCTCTATTGGGTACTCTGGTCATTGAGCTGAAATGGCTCAACTGAAAGTGCTCCCTTACTCCCAATGAGTAGGAAGGTGGCTGTGACATCCTCATCATCATCATCCTAGCTATGCATCTCTCCACATGCTGATATATATCCTGCTAGATTCTCTCCCAAATGAACTCCTCTGCCAAGGAAAGATATGCATCAAGATGCATGGAAAAGAAGTCCCCCTGTGCTGCAAGTAGCATCTTTTCCCTGAGACTAGAGGCTCTAGTCAAGAAGGCTCTGACATGTGAGTAGATGACCATATCATCTACCATATATCTATCATCTCTCTCTGGGTCATCAAGCATACTGCAAGCACCAATATTCTTGGAGTACCCCACTAAGAGTGAAGATCTCCAGTAAGGTTCAATCCTCCTAAGAGACAACGCTGGTGATCTGGCATGTGTAGCTCTCCTCCTACTGCTGTCTACTACTTTGACATCCCTCATGCCAAATTTTTCCTCCAATCTCTTCACCTCTCAAAAATCCAAGAGCGGTGAATCCCACAACATGATGCCTCTCATCAATGGTGGATTTGGTGGTCTCCCTGGTGGGATGCCCCTATGCAGTGAGACATCAATGACAAGAGTGGACTGTACATATGGTTGGGAAACCTTGCCCTTGCTCTCCCTGTGTAGTACAACCTTTCTCCTCTTTGCCTTAACCTTCTGGAATTGAGAAGGGTGTGTGCTCCTCATCACATGATGCTGCTCTTTCTCTCCTCCTCCTTCTTCCAACTGCAAAATGGCACAATCATGCTGCTCACTGATTATGCTTGGACCTCCATGTATGAGATCCTGGGGACCTTCCTGCAAAGATGTAATAATCCCTCTTATTGGAGCATGTGCTCTTCCTTCCTCTGCATGAGGTACTATATCAGCTCTATGATTGACAACGTTGTTGCCCTTCTCCTCATCAACATATGTGGGCAACTCCTCCAAAATGAGATCCTCTCTTGAAAGAGAGACCTCCATGAATCCTTGTGCCAAAATGAAAAATGAAGGTCTTGCCTCCAAATAAGCACCATGCAAGATATCAGCCTCCTCTAAGGGTTTCTGAAGTGATCTTGAGCCCATGAATTCCTCCATCACATGCAAGGGTTTTGTTTTTCTAGCAATGTTTGTTTCCTCCACATGTGTTTCAGATTTCTTCCCACCAAATTTTTCCATCAAAGCCCTAATGAACATTGCATAGGAAGAATTATTTGCATTTTTCAAAGAAAAAGACTCAAATAACCACCATCCATGAATCTTACCTCCAAAGTGCAGCACTATTACTCTGATAGCTTCCTCTTCAGAAATCTGATGCTGTTGCAGAAAGGTGTGTAGCTCTTTTACCCATGATTTAGCTAAAAGTGTAGGGGACCCATCAAAGATAGATAGAAGAAATCTATCCACATTATGCTGCTTTCTCCTCCCTACTATGACCTTGAAAAACTCCGGGAAAGAGATGTGATCTTTAAACTTATGAGTTTGATATTCATACTCATGTAAGAAACCACTAAGAGTTCCCTTCTCCAGTATGCCTTCTTCTTCTTTTCTTCTCATGGAAAAGATGGCCCTGTGACTGTGCTGTACCCCATGGTGTGTAGCTGCATGCTCACACTCCTCATGGAAAAATCTAGAGCTAGCCCTTGATTCAGCCCTTTTATTTTCTTCTCCAAAATATGGAGCCTTTTTCCTACTTATTTCTTGGTCTCCTTGATGGGAATAGGAAGTGCAGGGTTCTTCCTCTTCTTCTTGCTTCAACTCTTTGGAGAGGTTCTTCTTTGCTCTAAAAATGGATGAGATCAATCTCATACTCTTCATATTTCTTTCTTCTTCTTTCTTGGGCTTGAAAGCCACATGCTGAGCCAAGAAAGGAGCTTTGATACCACTGTAATGTTCCTTTTTTAGGAAATCAGAAATCTATTCCAAAGATTGATTGAAGGGGAATTTACTGGATATGTCACCTTCTCAAGGACGTGTGAGATCCGGAGGCTATCTGGCCCTTTTTAGACTTTGTCTATAGAGCTTCTTGAAGAATCCCACTCAAAAGTGAGCTACAGCAATATGCAAACAAATACATGAAGAGCAAACTTGCTTCAATCTCAGAAAATGATAGAAGAACTCATAGCCATTGTATTAGATCATAGAAGCAAAATAAGTGTACAATATATTGAGGGAAAGAGCACTCAAGAGAGGGAATGATCAACCTCAAAGAACAAGTACATGAAAACATGAACTACACTGCTGCATAAACTGCCCTAGCTATGACTGCGCAGTCTTATGGAGACATTGCAACATATAATACATGAAATGTAATGATATTACAATAGAGCTCAAGAAATGAGGGGGAGTGTGCTCTAAACCCCTAAAAACAATAATACAATTATGATACAATAATCCTCAAGAGGATTGGCTACACTAGATGCATAGAGTGGAAAAATACCAAAATGCCGGAGTTCTTTGAGTGAAAGAAAATCAATATTTTCAAAAGGATTTCCAGAGTGCAAGGCTGATCCTAACACTATAAATCTCTCCCTCCAATGTGATGGTGCAAACCCCCACTAAAAACTAACTCTGAAATAACACAGTCTAAGGAAGGGATTGCGCAGATGAAGATGGGAGAAAGCTTGGCTTGCTGCCAAAATCTGTAAATGAGCTCAATAACACTCCTCGATGATATCTCCACTAAATGGAGACTCCTTTCTCTGCAAATGAAATCTCGGAGTGATGTGGTGGAAGCCTCCACTGCAACCCCAGCAGCACAATGTCTTCTTGCTGCAAGAATAACGTTGTGATGGAAGAGAATGCTTTGGCCTTGAGCCACGATGTGGAGAAAGCTGAAGATAAATTCCTCAAGAGGCCTCTCATGAGGAGGAAGGAATCCTAAATAGGAATTCCCCCAGCAACTCTGCTGAACAGCAGGAGTATGCTCCTTGTCTCTCAAGACAACAAAATCAATAATCTATTCATGAGAAAAATGGTTGTCTTGCCCTCCTCTTATACAATTTTGAGTTCCCTCTCCATGGGCCCCACTTCATTAGGGTTTTCCTTCTCAAGGAATCTTCCCTCCTTCTCTATTGTGTTGTACCACAATGTGCTTTCCACCTCATAGCCTGCGTAGTTTGACTTTGGTCAACTTGACCTAGCCACTTTGCAAAATAGCTCCTTTTCACCCATGGAGGTGTGAAATCAAATTAAAAAATGATCCCTTCTCATAATATGAGGGATTTTGTTGTGCTTTTCATTATTCATGGGTCTCCTTACCCATTTATTCTCCTCCCATGTGAAATTATCAAAAATTAATGTTCCAATTTTCTGCATGAAAATTTTGG
>JAXQQM020089186.1:0-35207 GCA_034641835.2 Pinus albicaulis | reverse complement strand
TAGGAACATGTCTAAACACACTTGCATGAAAAATCAAACTGAACTTCAATCCATCGTGCTTCCCCGGCAACGGCGCCAAAATGTTGGGTGAAACTATTGTCGTTTAATTCCATTGTAGTACTTGCCCAACCATTTAATTTGTCAATCCGAGGTTCGTAGACTTACGAAGCACATGCACTATATATGCAGGACCGAAGTAGAACTAATCTAATCTAAATTGTTGAAATCAAATTAATCTAGGAAAGCAGGAAATTGCATAAAGGAAAAGCAATACAACATGTGAAGAGCTGAATGACAAACGACATATATGAGTTCACAACAATGACGCCATCTCAAATTACATTACAAGAATCAAATGACAAATCATGAAAGCATACAATAAAAGAATATGGATCACAGTTAAGAATCCCCCTTATCCTAATTACAATACTATCTCTCCAAACTCAAAAACTAATGAACTAATGAATTCCTGAGCTCCTGAACTCCCCAAAATGAAGAGAGAGCACTCTCTTATATACATGAAGAAGCTAACCATATCATTCAACCACTCTCAACTACTTTCCCATTATTACAAGACATGATCCCTTTGAATCCTCCACACATCTCTCACATATCTTGAATAAGACATGCCAACCAAATCCTCCATGATCTTCTCCTTAGGAATAGGCTTGAATAATTATCTCCTTAATATGGTGGAGGAGATATTCCAGAAGTTTAGAATTAATCCTTCACATTTTTCCTACACATTACAAAGCTCACACATTCTTGAGATATATATTAAAACATGTATATTTTCTAATATTTAATCATAAATTCACTTATAATACAAAAATGAATAAAATGGAAAATAGGAAGGTGAAACCCAAATGTATTTATGAAAGTGATATAATGAAAGGTTAATGGGATGATGAAATGTAAGGAATAGTGAAGGGAAAGGTGGATGAAATACGACATTTCTGAAGCAAAAATAACAAAATTTAATCCATAATATTAACCTATAGATAAATAGCGTAATTTTTTTTTAGTAAAAATATAACCAATACCTATTCAAAAAATTTCCAATGCTTTATCTTTTCCCAGCTCATTCAACTTTAAACATGAAAACTGATTCCCAATTTTTCACAAGTGTGCATTCTTGTGAAGAAATATGATATCAAAAAAAATAACAATTTTGAATTTTCAACTTTAAACATGCAAACTGATTCCCGAGTTTTCACAACAGTGCATTCTTGTGAAAAAATATACGAAAATCAAAATAAAAGAATAGATATTTTCTCAATATGTTCAGCTTTAAATATGGAAAGGGATTCCCAAACTAAGAAAGATAACATAAAATCAAGTAATTATAACTTAGAAAAAATGAATCTTTGGACTTTGATACCAATACAAAATGAGAAACCAGAAGAAAAGATACAATGGAAAAATTGCTTTTTCTTTTCAGGATGCATTCAACTGAAACATAGAAATCGAAAAGACATAAAACAAAGTACTGATTATGCATTTATATTTTAAAACAGATAAAACAAAGTACTGATTATGCATTTATATTTTAAAACAGAGTAATCTCTTGATACCAGTGCAAGAAAATGTTTTATTGACTTTTTAAAACTAAGAAAGATGAATAAAATCAAGTAATTATATGTTAATACTTTAAAAAGATGAAACCCATGGCTTTCATACTAGTGCAGCATGATAAACAAGAAGAACAAAAATAAAATGCTTAATCTTTTCACAATTCTTTGAGTTTTAAACATGGAACTCGTAGGTACATGGCCGAAATTTATGGAACAGAGTAAAATATTTCCTTAGTGCATTTGACCTTAAACATGTACGGAGTTCGTTGATGGCTGAAATTTAAAGAAAATAATAAAAAATTCCGATAACTATTGATATTGGAAGATCCACCTTTGAAGGTCCATTCATCCATGCTACACAAAGTGAAGCCTTCATTCATTTTGTTTCTTTGTCGGGACGGAAGACGTTGCAAGTGCATCTAGTGTGGCTTTGCATCGTCATCATTCACTTTGTTTCTTGTCGTGATGGAAGAAACTTATTTAGGCACACTTAATTGATCTTCAGTGTTTGTTTATATACATGAATTGCAAGAGTTTTGAACTGGTCAGCAATCAGGATTATAATGAAGGATTTCAAGGTCTTCTGCTACAAAATTATCTTTTCGGACGGGATCATCCAGGCCAACATAGCTTTTAGATATTTCTTCGGGGGAAGACACTGTAAATCATCAATTTACTTACGAAAATTCATTTTTTGAAACCTCAGTGGATGAGATTATGCCTCAATTCCCCACAAACACAGGTTCTATATAGGAAAAATTGCATGCATTTGAGAAGCTTTTTGGAATCAACCAGACTAGCTTACAGACTTCAACTTTGATATTTGAAATAAGGGAGGCACGGAGTAGAGCTAGCTATAATAATTATGAGGTCCTGAAAGAGCTATTATTTCTTCCCCTCAATCAATTTAAGATTTTATGTTTTCCTTAATAACGAGATTATATGCTCATATATTTCATGATGATTTGAGGTAACCTAATGGTAGTATCGTCTCTTTCTATCCTCTATATCACTCTTAGTTCCCTTTCTAATTTTATTGCTTGTAAGTTGTTGTTATAGAGAAAATAGCTTTTTCGCCTTAATTTTCCCTTACAATATCGAAGATAATTTTTCTCTTTTTGCCTGCTAGGGTTGCAGGAAATTGGGAGAAATTGGCATGCACAAAAGCACACATCCAAGTACAATATAATACTAATTCTAATGAATTATTACAAGACTAGCTTACACATGGTGTTCAAATCTGCATGAATAGTGATACACATTTATTTGGGAGGGATTTTTTACCCTCCTAGCTTCCACCTATCTGAGACAAGGAAACGTATATGGGAAAGCAGCTATGCGAGAGGAAAAGTGATATGGGAAAGAATCTATGCAAGACAGGGAAACCTATATGGGAAAGTAGCTATGTGAGAATGATAATGGACCAAAACCATAACATGTTAAGGAGAAATAATGAAGGAGGGGAAGGCTAGGAAATAACGAGAAATAAAAGCTCCCTATTGAATTAAGGATACAAGGAATTGTAAAATTATAAAGGCCCAGGTATGGAACCACGCTAAAAGGAAGGTAATGTATTGCAAGTAAGATTTCCAAGGTAGGATCATCCCTATACATTCACATGCATCTGAGTTCTGAGGGCTTCATCGCATACATTTCCATTTGGTTTCAAGGGCTTTGCCTCCAGCTGTTCCCTTTTTGTAGTAAGTATAAGGGTATGTGTGTGCCCCTTATTTATGGTATGTGCCTGCCTTTTGTTTGATTACGGGGATTGCATCCATACATTGACAATATAGACATAGATCATACGAAAATGTCAGAATTGCATTCAACTCACTAACATTATAAAATACGCCAGAGACTGAATAAATGAAAGCAATCTAATCTTTTTTTCTTAGATCTAGAGCGAAATTGAGCATTTCAAGAGTTTCATATATTCTTTTGGTGACATTATCTGAATCTCTACAATGCAATGCAATGTCCTTAACATGCATTTGCGACACTATAGTCGGGGTTTGGTGTTTACCTAAGCGGTTTAATTCTAACAATGACAAACACATTTTCTTTATATGTTAGGGAATCCATAGTCCAGAAAGGGATTGAAATCGAACAATGGTAGACACATTTGGGAATCCATTATTCCAGAATGGCATTAGAGTCAAATAGTGACAAAAACATTTGGGAGTCCATTCCTCTAGAATGGGATTGGATTCTAGAATGGAGGAATCAACAGAGGACTAAGGAATCAACAAGGGACAAAATTACCGTGGAGATTTAAAGATCTAAAAAATGTAATCTAAGAAAGATTCGCAATATGTAATCTGAAATGAGAGGTCTTTATGGAAGGGTGTTGGACTTGTGCCAAGTAGAACATGCCGTTGTGCCAGGTATATCATGCGATAACTTATCGAGCAAAGCTCATAAAAAAAGTAGTGACAAGTGGGCAGATGATGCAGGAGCATCATGGTTCCAAGAATGTATACATTTAGTAGAATCTAGGTGTTCTTGTGTTTTTCAAAAGAGATGGTTTTCCTAAGTATTGAATTAATATAATTTTCAATATTTTGAGTGATTTAGGTGAGACATTTAGAATAGGAATTAATTAAATATTGAGAGACATATTTGTAATTTTCTTGAATGTAGGAGAACGTGAGTGAGTGATTGATGAGTGATTGGCGCAGACTGAGATATTCTGAAATATTGTAAATCTTAGATTAGAAAGTAGTTCATAATTTATGTAGAATCCATAAGATTTAGTTGAACGTTGGAATCTTCAAGGGATAAAGAAGAGATTTTAGGAATTAATTGAGGACTTAGAGGATTTTTAGAATTTTGTTGAGCAACCTATGGATCTTAACCAAATTGGTTATAGAGCCTTTTGTATATAATTGTAAAGCCTCAAAGGCATAAACAGTAGAAAAAGAAGATATCCTTAGAGAGAAATTTAATTGTAAGCCTACGGGCATATACAGAGAGAGAGAAAGAGAAAAGGGCCATGTAAAGGTAGATCAGGCCAAGCCAGATTGTAAATAGATTTTCTTGTATTTGTACATTTATTTGTTTAATGAGAAATCGAATTCCCGTTTGATTGTGTGTCATTTCTGTTATGTGCTAAGTGATCCGTAATAAAAATATTTCGATATCAGTGTATTAATTCTCTGTAATAAATTCTAGATTGATTGTATAAGTATTTCTGAGTGATAAAGGACTTATGATTGGGTAGAACCTGGGTGATTCCAGTATGGGAATTAATTAGCTGAGAATAAAAGCTTATGGGATTAAATGTGTGCAGATAAATTATGTACAGGTCGATTAATTTTGATTCGGAGAAGTAAGATAGAGAGTTCTTTGTATTCAAGCGAGATAGTGTAATTATTATCTAAATAATAAATAGTAACAAGCTCAGAGAGATAGCATTGAAGAACTATGAATAAACCCAAGAGGAGTAGCAGGAAGAAAACAAAGCAGCAGAAGAGGAATCAACGAAGGCAGAGAACACTTAGAGATTTCCAAAGGGGTGAATGGATGAACAATATTAAATCGTTGAATCGAAGTTGTATGATTTAAATGGTAGAGATCAGTGCAGGCAAAAATGAAGGCAAGAGATTAAACGGCGAAGACTACAACACAAGGACAAGTTTTAAAGTTGCAGACGTGGACGTGTGTTAGTGTGGCGCAACATCGCACATTGGTGATTTTAGAAGTTACGTTAAGGAGTTCGCATGGTATGCTAAATAGTTTGCGATGTGATGCTGGTGGATCGCGAGTTCGCACATCGCGAATTTTAGAGAACATCATTAAGGCTTCGCAAGGGAAAAAGTTTTGTTTGTGATGCGATAAAGAGTTGCCACATGTCAGCCTGACGGTTTAGCGCATATCACATATGATAAAGGATAATGTTAAGGAGGAAAGATAAATCCGCGAAACGTTGATTTGAGGTAAGTTAAGGATTATGCGATGTGATTTTGTCGTCACAACTCTGCATTTGTATTTTTAAGGTTTAGAGTGGATGTTATTTGTTATGTTCTGCGATAGGCGATATCGTATGTTCTCCGAACTGCGATATGGTTTGGGGATGTATATTGTGATTGGTTCAAGGAATTGTGGCCCCTACAATAGGCAGTTCCGTGTGTATGCAAGTAATGGTTTGGGTTTATATGTGGTTTGGTTTAAAGTAGCATTGTTGATCGCTAAAGTATCTATGTTTAATCAAACTCCATAGTATAGTCTACTGCGTGTGTAAAGGGGAATTTATGTGGGCCATAACCCACATGTCTGTGATATTTGTTTAAAGTTGAAGTCGTGGATGAAATAAGGTAACGTGAAGGGGCAACAATGCTTAAAGGTAAAAGTTATTATATGGAGTTATCAATCATGGTTAAAACTTTCGCATGCATTTGATTTAAAATTAATAAAAGTGGAAAGGTTAAGGTGAGTAAATGTGGGGTTAATTTCGCTAACCTTGCATGTGTTATATCTTTGGTTATATGCAGCTTTATGGTTGCATCGTTTGGTATCGGAGCGAGTAAAAGCTATTTTGGGAGAAATCAGAATAAGCAAAGTTTTGATGAAGATTAGAGAGTTAAACTGTGGAGAAGACATAGATAGCATAGAAGAATGAGATTCAACGTGATTTTGGATGAGAGGAGAAGGATTCGGATTATAAATCTGAAAAGATGGAGACAAGTGCAGGAAGAAAAGTCAGACAATAAAATCTGACAAAGTGATGGTTGTTTTCTTGTGAAGAACGAAGATCCATTCGAATGTGAAGAGTGGAAGCAGACTTCTTGTGAAATCACACAGGTAGACGTTTTATATTAACTCTGATTTGAGTTTTGCAGGTTGAAGAAATATTGAAGATTGATAATTGCAGCTAATGAAGTATCTCAGCAAAAGAAGATCAATTCTTAAGGAGCAGTGATGAAAGAAGCTGTTGCATTCTTAAAAGTGCATATGAGTTGAAGCCTAGAAGGAGCAGAGGAATGCGTAAGAAAAGTTCCAGAGAGGGGACAAGTGACCAAGTACAGAGGAAAGCTTGGTGAGGTAAAGATAAAAGGGAGGAATTGCTATTTGTAGAGGCTTAAGTACAACTCATAGTGAGTGAGGAGCTCATGAAGAAGAAGGTGACTACTGATAGTCATAACAGAGGTTTAACAAGCATCCACAAAGTGAAGAAAGAAGATGCCAAATAAAATGGCATATGGAGAGAGATGAGTGATGAAGAGTATGAGAGAGAGAAAGATGAGATAAATTTCCAAATTGCATTATTGATGGATATGTTGCAGAGAAATAAGGTAGACCAGAGGTATGGTTGGACTATGAAAAAAAAAGTGAAATGGCATAGGCTACAAGAGAAGAGAAATAAGCAGGTGAATATGCAGCTAATAGAGGATTTGAGGAAGCTTGAGCAGATAATGAATGTTCAATTGAGGATAGAGAAGCTCAAAGGAATTGAGCTACAACAAAAGAATTTTTTTGGAAAAGAACAAGTTTCTTTTGAACTTGAAGATGGAGTAGTGATGTCTGAAACATCATTTGGGGCTACTCAGCCTTATGATTTTGAAATTAACAATTTCTGTATGATTGCAGGTGTAACATAGGATGATGGAGAACCTTTGAATATTGTCAAAGAAGAGGAAGCATAGAGACAAAATCTAAATTATGTTTTAAAGAAAAATTATGAGACAGTCAGGTCTCATGAGGAAGCTTATACACAGTTGAGAGGAGGTATTGTTTTTCAACATGATGTTAAAGTTGAAAACAGAGGAATTTTGGCTCACAATGATAACCAAAAGCAAGAAGAAGAAGTAAAGGATACCAAGTGCTCAAATGCTATGCTTGAGGAAGCTGAGATGAAGACTCTTGAAGATTTTCTGAGTCATGTAGAAGACTTAGAAAAAAAATGGATTTGATGACAGAATCATCAAATAGGACAATTGAGTGTTGTGGTTTTACAACTAAAAAACTGTGTGTGATTGCAGGTTTTGACGATTGTGCAGGTGATAGAGAGTCACTGGAAACTGTCACAAATATGGAGGATGAGACTATGTTATCTTATGAAGATAGCCAAGGAAAAGCACATGTACAATTGGTTAATAAATGGGAGAAAGAATTTGAGTTATTGGAGAATTGGTTGAAAGCACCAGTAGAGATGAAAGAACCAAATAAAGACTTCAAAGGATCTACAACAGAGAAAGAAAATTTTATTGCAGTCAGGGAATTGAAGATAATTTTACTTTTTTAAAGTAAAATTGCAGGTAGTGAGAAGAAGAGAGATGTTGCAAAGGGAGATATCTTAAGAGATATTCAGGAATTTTGGGAGGTAGCAATATTCAGAACAATATCTACAACAATATTTGGAGCAATCTCAAAAATAGTAGCAGAAGTTGAAGACAACAAGAGTTTTGGATTCTTACACAAAGGAAAGGACAACAACAAAAAAGTATTTTGGACAGAGAAATAGAGAATTTGATGAAGCTTATGATAAATGAACATAAGGAAAGGAGCTGCAGACAGAGAAGACAACTAATCAGTTGGATGAAAGGTTGGACTGTAACAAATATTGAAGGAGAATTCAATAGAGTGTTACAAACAAAGATATGGAAACCAGGAGAAGCAAGGAAAGACATCAGAGTACGTGGACAACAGTTGAAAGAAACAAAGAAATCATTGAAGAATAAAGTATTGAATTCAGGAGGACAAATATTGGAAGCACATGATCTAGAGATCATGCTTATTTTCTACCTTGGGAGTCTGATGCAGGAGCATCATGGTTCCAAGAATGTGTACATTTAGTAGAATCTAGGGGTTCTCGTGTTTTTTAAAAGAGATGGTTTTCCTAGGTATTTAATTAATATAATTTTCAATATTTTGAGTGATTTAGGTGAAACAGTTAGAATAGGATTTAATTAAATATTGAGACACATATTTGTAAATGTTTTCGAATGTAGGAGAACATGAGTGATTGATGAGTGATTGGTGTGGATTGAGATATTATGAAATATTGTAAATCTTGGATTAGAAAGTTGTTCATAATTTATGGATGATCCTTAGGATTTAGTTGAATATTGAGATCTTCAAGGGATAAAGAAGAGATTTTAAGAATTAATTGAGGACATAGAGGATTTTTAGGATTTTGTTGAGTAACCTATGGATTTGAACCAAAATTGGTTATAGAACCTTTTGTATATAATTGTAAAGCCTCAAAGGCACAAACGGTAGAAAAAGAAGATATTCTTAGAGAGAAATTTAATTATAATCCTATGGGCATATACAGAGAGAGATGAAGAGAAAATGGTCGTGTAAAGGTAGATCAGGCCAAGCCAGATCGTAAACAGATTTGCTTGTATTTGTACATTTATTTGTTTAATGAGAAATCGAATTCCCATTTGACTATGTGTCATTTTTGTTATGTGCTGAGTGATCCGTAATAGAAGGAATTCTATATCAATGTATTAATTCTCTGTAATAAATTGTAGATTGATTGTATAAGTCTTTCTAAGTGATAAAGGACTTATGACTGGGTAGAAACTGAGTGATTCTAGTCTGGGAATTAATTAGCTGAGAATAAAATTTTATGGGAGTAAATGTGTGCAGATAAATTATGTACAGGTCGAGTAATTCTGATTCAGAGAATTAAGACAGAGAGTGCTCTGTATTCAAGCGAGATGGTGTGATTATTATCTAAATAATAAATAGTAACAGGCTCCAAGAGATAGCATTAAAGAACTCTGAATAAACCCAGGAGGAGTAGCGGGAAGAAAACAGAGCAACGAAGTGGCATAAAGCAAGCAAAAAATTTGAAAAAAACAGAAAACACTTAGAGATTTCCAAAAAAGTGAATAGACGAACCCGAAGGACCAATAAAAAGTCAACATATTACATCCAAACTCAAATTTTCCACCAAAAAAATTATATTATCGACAAAAAATTTATATTATTGATATCATATATAAATAAATTTTATAAAAAAGAATCAAACACTAATAAAAAAAATCAAAATATTACATCCAAACTCAAATTTTCGAAAAAAAAAATATTATCACCATCCTATAATCTTCGTGAGACTTAAAATTGTCCACCAACAAATTATATGAGCTTAGTGAGACTTCAAATACTCAATATATATTTACATTGGAGAAATTTTGTGGAAAAAAAAGATTTAATACTAATAAGAAGTCAATATATTTCATCAAAATTCAAATTTTCCACCAAAAAATTATATTATGAACATCTACTATCATAAAAGTAGTGGTTGATTTCAAAAACATGGTGAATAAGTACCATTAGAATATCAATTTAATAAGTAGAGGTGACTTCATCACTAAATTTTGAGCGAACCACGAATTAACACTAAAAAGTGGGTCCCATCACTAAACCTGAAAGTAAACCATAGATTTGACAGGCACAAACATGTGTTGCACAAATTGATATATTTTAATTTATATATAAAGGGATTTTGAGTGTCATGAGAATTATTGTACTCAAAATCACTACAGATCAACAAATCAACTTGGTATCGTTGAAAGTGTGGTTTTCACTGTTCTAACATTGCATTTTAATGATATTATTTAAATCAGGTGTGGTACACGAGATATGTCTTCTTTTCAATGTTAATGTTCATTTTAATGATATTATTTAAATCAGGTGTATTTTCAAGTACATGGGATATGTCTTCTTTTCAATGTTAATGTTTATGCTCCCATTAATACACCCATCTAACTCAAGTAGATTTATATGAAAGGTTGTTTTAATTTAGTAATTATACTTTATCACTCACTTGACTTTCATGGAATTATGGGAGTATCCAAAATAGAAAGTAACATTATTGCTTTCTAGATTTATCACCGAGTAGTTTTTATGGAGTCGTGCAAAATAGGAAGTAGTAATTTTCTAATGGTATTTTTTAAATTAAATATAGTTTTAATTTTTTTTTGTGATTTATAATGTAAATAAATATTTTTTTATTAATCATATTATTAGGAATTTTTAGGTGATTTTTCCCATGCGTTAAGATCCTTGTCACTTTTATCTTTATTACTTTATTTTCTCTTTGGTTTTATTCTCGTTCATTTAATTATAAATTTTCTCCTGTAATCATTATCCTTTAGTTCTCTTTTCTTTTGTTTATTGTTTTTATATAATTACAATATATTATTATTATCTCTTAAATTATATTAAATAAAATAAAGATTCCTAAATTTTTATTAAAATATTTATAAATCAATTTTTTTTTTAAACCCTTTATTATTTACTCATCACTACCTATTATAATAATAATTTTTTTTTTTAATTTGTTTATTAAATTATTCAATATTAAATTTTTCTATATTATTCATTAACTCTTTTTAATAATATTTTTTAAAAGCTTAAAAAATTTAGTATTATTTCATAATAACTAATTAATTAAGTCAAATAATGACTAGTTTTAATAGCTATATTTGGACAATGATGCATTCTCACTATTTATTCAATAAGATCAATTTTCTTCTTCACCTTGTCTTGGTTCGAAAGTAGACCAAATCCTAATGATGTGATTTATTCGAAAGACATTTATCTAAATATAGTTTTGTTGTTTTGGTAATATGTTTAAAGAGCTAGAAGTTTTGGGTGAACACTTCACCCTCTTCAAAGGCAAGAAACTTAACATAGTTTTCAATGTTATATTTTTTCCACTGAAAATTCCTTGAAAAACAAAAACAAGATAAGAACAAGAAAGATGAGAGAGAATTTAAAATTTAAAACTAACATAGATTTATGTTAAGTACAGATCTAGCATGAGTCGAGAGGGATCAAATTTCTTTTACATGTAAACATTTTTGGAGTGCAAAATAAAATATGTAATTTAACCAAATAAGTGTTTTAACCATAAAAACTTATTTCTTTCATACGTACATAAATATTTTATACATTTTTTTTTACTTCTAATTACTTATATATATTATTTAATACCCAATTTTTTTTTTTAAAGATATATGTCAAGACACATAAACATCCCCTCATATTAAAATATAAAATATAAAATAAGCTTCTCAACTCAACAAAATAATAATAATAAACACAAAATATGCCCCTTTCCAATAACAATAACAATGCAGAGTGTGGACAGGGTGATGTGTAAATAATGACCGGCACTGAACCAGCTAACTTTTGGGTGAAGAAAAAAGAATTGAGAGAATTTTATAATGCATTACACCAACCAAGCCCACAGGGTAAGGAGCCCACATTACATGTAACCGCTCTAAATTGGATTGGATTATAGAATATTTGAAGCTAACATTTATGGAAAAAATAAGAGGTATAGTTTAGTTGAAAATTTAATTAAGAAAAGAAATTGTTATTTTTATATTTAATCTAAAAAATTTCTTCTTTGTGTTATATTTTATTATTATTATTTTTATATAAAATTTTAAATAAAGAGGAAAGAAATTTACGAACTATTTTATATTAATGCAAAATTTCAAAAATTAAATAAATTCGTAAAAGTTCCTAATCACCTGGGGAGTTTGTTACAATAGTTGATTATAATTGGAGACACTCTGCATTAAAAGTTGTTTGGTGAAACAATTGATGAGGCCAAAATACTGGGAAAGTGAGAGACAACTGGCCGAAGCATTTAATAATCTCGGGTGTCCACATCATGAGAATCCACGTGGCAAAGCGGTGACATTTTATGTTAACTTTCCGGTCTGCCATGCCAGTTGTGAGATGAGATATTATTGATTTCATAATATTGTTACGCAATGCAGAGACTGAAATAAGTACAGCGGAGGCTTCGTGTAATGCAGAATTGCTTGTTGTTGAGGAGAGCAATGATCGAGAGATTGCTTTCAGCGTTGGCGGTGTCCCTCTTGCTGCTCTGCGCGGGGATGGGGATGGCTGTGGCCCTTTATTTATGGCTCCTCTGGTACGCTTCTTTCCACAACAGGCCACGACAACGAGCAACGGAGCTGGACGACGACACGATTCACAAGCAGCAGGGCCTCTCGGAGGCTGACCTCCAGCGTTTGCCCACCATCGAATGCCAGGAAGAAGAGAGCCACGCAGGGGCCGGAGGAGGCCGCGGCAACGCCGAGTGCGCTGTGTGCCTCGACACTTTCCGTAGCGGGGATCGGTGCCGCGTGATTCCGTCATGTTGCCATACCTTCCATGTGCACTGTGCGGATGCGTGGCTGTCAAAGCGCTCCGTGTGCCCCATTTGCAGGAGGAGCGCCGCTTGCGCGAGCGAGGAGAAGAAGGGTGTGGATGGTGGCGCTGCGGTGGCGTTGGAGGAGGAAGATGGTCGTGATCGTGAAGAATCGGAGCGTCGCCCTTCGCCTCCGCCAGATAGTGTCGTGGTCAATATGCCGGTAACGACCAGAGTCTAAAGAGGCTAAGGACACCACGTCCGTTGCTCAGGGTCGTGGCTGCGTGGTTCGAGTCTAGACCGGTTGGCACAGGTTGCGCAAATACGTGAGGATTTTAAAAATGTAATTCTAATTTCACGAAATTTAAGGAAATTGTTTCCTTTAATTTACAAAATTTTGTAAACTTTACCTTTTTTTCTGTAAATTTTTGCCAACCAGTCTGTCCATCCACATACTGGTTGGGAAAGATCCTTTGCAAAAAAATTGCTATGTCTCTATATAAAAAACCAGGCATTCCCTAAGGAGGACTCTATATGCAAACCCTTTTACTCACTGTACAGCCATTTTTACCCTTATATTATTAGTCCCTGCCGCCTGCGGCATCGGGGACTATTGTAATAAACTTTTGGGTGTTTTATTAGTCCCCGGAGGAAAATGAGATCGAACCATTTAACTTACTATAAAGTTTTAAAGACAGTTTTCTGCCTGCCGCCGCTGAGAACCAATCCACAATTGCCTGCCACCGGTGAGAACCAATCCACAATTTGGAGGTCTTATTTGGCCTCATATCGAGGCCAGACCTATCGAAACTTAGGTTAAATGTTAACTTCATTCGTCTTGATTCCTATTTTTCTAGTTCTTATCGACTAATGCTAGCATTAGTTAGGAAGCATAAAATGTTTGGACAATTTGCGCAAAGAATTTTTATTCAAATGTGAAGTGGTTCATTAGTTCTAAATATATCAGAAAACTGACATCCAATCTCACATTCGATATTAATAACAAATACTTTGGATATTTCTTAATTTCTTCAATTGGTAGTATTATACTTATTTGCATAGTTATTTCATTATATGCATAGACACTTGTTTTTCAAAATATGTGGCGTGTGGCACCTTCCCCATGAAGGGTAATTCACGGCTTAACGGGGATAAACATTATTTTTACAAAAATCGGGACAGTATTTCATTTTCTTGACAGCCGAATGAATGGCCACAGGAAAACTGCCATGAACACTGTTCTCAGAGACGTCCGCAAGCTCGACAGCTCACAGCGCAGTGTTCGACTTGTAAGTTGTAAAATGCATATCAATTCTAATAAGAATCAAATTTTATCAAATTCTTTTGTTCTTCTAGAAATGTATATCAATGCTAAGAGTAAACAAAGAATTTGTGCAGGGTGAAATCTGATAATGGTGATTGTGAAATTCTTACACAACCAATTTGATGGTAGCCATGGAGCTTTCCACTCGGCCATAGCAATTAACCTGGAAAATGAGCCAAAAAGACAAAATTTATAGGTTTGCGTTCAAAATCTGTAAAATTCCAGGTTTTTTTTAACGTCAAGTTCCGTATTTGAAATTAAGCAAGGGTTCTTTGGTCGCAACCAGTTTATTGTTTGCTTGAACCATCATTTGCATTTTAAGCCTTTTTCAGTTTATTGTTTTCTTGAACCATCATTTTCATTTTAAGCCATTTTCTGGACATGTGTTCCTAACTTATAAAGAATTTCTGCAGGGTGAAACCTGATAATGGTGATTGCTAAATTCTTACTTACCAGGCTACTCCAATAACCTTCATGCAAGTAGGATATGGCTCTCGCTACTCCAACTGCTATTCGATATCGTGAGCTCCAGTCCAACCCAACTATTTAGCCCTGGCCCTGTTTATTGAACAAATATTTGTCTAATGACCCATTTGGTATATACTCGTACACAAGCAGTCTGTGCAGAAACCCCACAATTGGGCTTCGCCTTGAGATACCCCCTTGAGCTTCTTCACTACAATCTGTCTCTGATTGGGCAGAAGACCGTTGTACACCATCCTGAATCCTCCTTTGCCTACTTCATTGCTAAAATTATTAATGGCCACTTTCAGCTCCGCATATGTGAATCTCTTTGGTCCCCCGCCTGAAAGATTAAGTAGAATATCCAAGTTGAATATTCCGGCGCTGTCTCTATATTTGGAGTACTGCCTTAGAAAAATCCAGAAAGCGAACTTGTCTGGGAGAAATTCTGTGTTGGAAGAAGAGTAAAAGTAGGAGAGTCGAAGCTCTGAAAAACACATCTCTTCGTGCTTGTGTTGAAAACCAAATTGCCCGAGTCTAACAAAACCAGACCCATTACATTGGAAGTGTTGATGGGCGCAGTCCATATTCTCCCTTCAGCATCAGAATCAGTTAAGGTGAGATTTTCATTCTGTAGGGTCAAGGAGGAATTGTATCCCACGAGATGATCTCTATTAGCCATCCATGCCACGGTTCTCTGAGGATCGTTGGCATACCATATAGCAAAATCATAATTATTTGGCGAAACATTACAGAAGCCAGCACAGAATGTACCGTTTGGATAAACCAAGTGTGTGTTATTCCCAGGCTTCCAACCCAGATTTTTCAGCCGAGTAGAGGAGACAACTAATTCCTTCCCTTGCTCTCCTTTCCCACATCCCAATAAAATGAAGAACTGCATTAAAAAAGTGCAAGGAAAACCCGCTGCCTAACGTCCATGGATTTTAACTTAGCAGAACCCTACAACCTTTCTCTTTTGTTTCACCGACAGAGACAGAGATCCCTCGAACATTACCAATGAAATCCTTTCAAACATAGGTTCAATCACCTCTTATTTCAGATCTGAACATTTGGCCAATATATGGAGACCTGCAAAAACTTCCTTCCGCGTTATTTACTCGCAATTGGGAACATGCGGCAGGTGACATTCGTTGACAGTCATACTCATGAGCCAAGTAGAGGCGGGTCTCGTAAGCCAGGTAGAGGCGGTTCTTTTTTAATCTCTTTCGACTTCTTCCTCCGTAGACAAGCAAGCCCATCCTGGGATTTGTATAATTGTAGCTGGTAAGAACTAACAAACGCACGTAGCGGCATGCAAGGCAGCTTAGAGAGGGCACGTAGCATATATTTTATATCATATATTGGTTTATAATATTTAGGTTTGCTTTTAATTATTTTTTTCATATTTATGGCTTTAAGACCTTTGCATTTGATTTTCATATTTATTTCTTTAAGACCTTTAGAATTTATTTTAAAATTTCTGATGTCAGTACTTTGTGTGAAAATCAACCCAACGACAAGCGGCGTGAATGGCTACGATCTTATTTCTCCCAGGAGTGCGTCAATCCCATGGCTCAGCTTTCACCCTGCCTAGATTTCACCAGTGGGAAAGGGCCCATCGAAGACTGTTGTCCCTTGCTACCAAATGTTCTGGCCAGGGAACCCGCATGCCTATGCCCGCTTTTCGGAGACGACGATTCCATTGATTTTCCTATCAATTCTGAATTGCTCCCATCGTCTTGTTATACCACTATTTCTCAAACATTGTGCAAAGGTATCCAGTTTCTGCGTTTTTATATCCTATAATTCTTCACAAGTTTTATACTGTGTTTTACTCGTTTCTTGCACTCCACCATTTAAATTCTTTAAAATCTACTGGACGTTTTGTTAAATGAAATTGTGTTCCATATCAAATACACAGTATATTCCGCTGGTTCGGGTTTCGGCTAAATCCCTGGCTCAAACCCCACGCGCTTACCACAAGGCGTCTAATGGAAGTGGCACTGTGTTAGCGAATTCAATGATGTTGCAACTTTGGGCATTCTTCTTTATCGGGATGGTGTAGTTAATTGTTTTTTTCCCATTTTAAATTTGAAATAACCAACAAATGTGAACTTTAAATCTTTGTTGGAACGAACAAATGTGAATGACATCTGCTAGAAAGATCAAAAAATTGCTTCAAGTACAGAACTTATGTGAGAGTCACATCTTGCCGGAACGAACAAATTTGAGCTATATCTGCCGGAAAGATCAAATGGAAGCGTTGCTCTAACTGTTTGTAAAAGTATTTTTGGTTGCTTGATATAATAAAAAGCCCTGCGAAATTATATGGGTAGGAAACACTATGGATTAGATTCTTTTTGTGTTCTTTGTTTCTTTTGTTTAAATTTTATTTTATAAAATATATTTTATTTTCGAAATATAATAAGTGTTAATGAAGGTGCACAATCGTGTCCACTTACATTTCTCTGTTGATTAAAATAATTTTTTTGATTAAAGCGTGCATTAAATAAATATAAGATGCATGGAAGCTGGGGACCTTTGCACATTTCTTTTGTATTGAGACCATTGTCAAAGAGGGAATTTTTGTTGAGGAAAGCATGAGTTCACATGAAAGAATGAGAGATCTTGAAGATGGTAGATATTCAACAGGTAGATCAATTCAAGGAGATTAATATTAAGCAAGCACACAAATCTTATGAATGCAATTGCCAGTATAGACCAAAATATAAACGAAAGCATAAAGAGCAATGCTATCCAATGCTCAGTTTAGTCTATGCTATAGATGCCTTCGGCTTGAATCAGACGTGGCCACTACACATCCAAAGCCATAAAGCCTCACATGGTTGTTGTTATATGTCAACCTCATTTTCTGGTGGAAAGGCAAAAGCTTAATGGTATATCTCAAATCCAATGTCACGTTCATTGTTAAAAGCATAGCATAGCTAGAATACACGGATGGAATCGATCAATAACTAACATTAAAAATGTTAAAAGCATAGCTGGAATACAGAAATGGAATAGATTGAAAATTAACATTCAGAAAATATTAATTATAAAAAATATTTTATTCTTTGAAAAACATGGCTCTCTCAAGCTTGGTTTATTTCAAATTTTTTTACAAGTCTTCACCTCGAACTACCACTCAAGTCAAGATATGCACTATCATTTCTGCAAACTATCCTTGTTAAAGTATATTTCCATTGTAGAATTAATTATTTATATATATAAATTTGAGTGATCGTCAATTCCACTTTCTGAAACAAAATAAAAATATATTAAATCTACCCATTAAAAAATATAACATACAATTGACTTTCTAAACAAAATAAAAAATTATTAAATCTACCCATTAAAAATATTACACAATTTGACTTTCTAAACAAAATAAAAAAATATATTAAATCTACCCATTAAAAAATATAACATACACAAATATTTTGTTAAAATATAGGTTACTCTTGAAACCATCGGATTTTATGATATGACGTACTGAAACCACCGATTTTTATTGTAGCTTAACGATTTCTACGCAGAACCTGGTTACTAATTGATTGAAACTTATATACATTTTTATATAAAAACAAGAGTTGTACGGTAATACGGTAACTAGTATTTGCTATTTAATTTAAATATAAATATAGTTTAATTAAAATAAATACAAAATATTAAATACAAAATTTTTATCACAAAAATAAAATAATTAATAAAATATTATAAAACAATTAATAAAAAAATTAAAATAAATAATAAAATATTATATGGTTAATTATATATATATATATATATATATATATATATATATATAATTTTTTATAATTAAATTTATTAAAATATTTTTTTTAATATAATAATAAGTCATTTTAAATTGAAAATATGGAGAAAAAATTATAATATATGAAAATGGAAATAATTAGCAATAGCACCATCACCAAATGTTGCAAAGGAAACGCCTTAAGATTCTTAAAGAGATCCAATAGTTGCTAAGCAAGATATCTGTAGTGATTTTGGTCAATTTTAGTAAAGGCAAGAAAATATTGTGCTCTATCCCAATTTTTATTTTGATAATAAGACATTCAGATCTAGTTTTTAAAAATATTACTATAATTCCAAACCACTATAATTCCAGTCACTTTTGTTGGTGGTTGTTCATTCATTTAAAGCAGACCCTTTACCATTTATAACTTTAGCTGTAATTAAATCTATAATCTGTGTTTCTGTCTAGCTAAGAAAATTCAAAACAAAGGTTATGGTCCCAAACAGCAGAGCAACCACTGTAGTGAAGAAAAACCACACAACATTATAGTGTGGATTCCTCCAATATGACCAATGTTGCTTCCAAAGGCATGCCAGGCACTGAACCTTGAAGGAACCTTGAAGGACTATGCATACTGTGTTGGAAAAATCAGATCCTACAAGCCAGGAGTAGGGGTGCTTAGCTCTTGAATAAGGGCTCGATTCCATGTGAAAGCATAACAACCTAACAATCAAATAAGGATTTAAACAAATTAGAGTTCCTTGAGATAAATTATGTTAGCAAAAATAGGGTAACAAAATTAGGGATGCACAATAAAAAGGGCTCTTTCTCAAACGAACTCCTACAATTATGTTAGACATACTCATAGACAATCAAATTCAATGACATGCACATTAGATTCCTTCCTATTGCAACATGAGGTGCCAAATTACCAATTAACAATGAGAATTATAGATAGTATTTCCAATCTGAACTAAGATTCAAAAGAATTACAAATAGAACTATTAAACAAATTTTTTTGGCAAAACTTCTAACTAAATTGGAGTGCATTTACCTACATATCATTGTACAAACAAAACGAATCAGATTTGCCTTGCATACAAAAAATTTACTTACTCTTCCTTGTTGCAAAATTTTTCTATGTCTTCCATATTTGTTCCCATGTGCACTGGTTTAGAACAAGGAACTAATAGTAGATGGAACAAAGATACAAGTTTGCAAAAAATAAACTTAGAAGTTCTCAAATAAATAACCCTAAAAATGGAAAAGGAAATGAGATGCTAAAATGGAGAATTCACTCTGCTTCTATATTACCAAAAAAACAAAACAATATATCAAACATATAATGGAAAAAGGTTAAAAAAAGGGCGATGATATAGTAAGATCTCAACCAATATAGATAAATACATTGAAATAATGATAAATAGAAATTGCACCACATGTTGCAAAGGAAAAGCTGTAAGGTTGTGGTATAGGAAAGAATAACATATAAGAAAGAAGAAGTAGTAGTAACTTTATCAGCTCCAACTGATGCTCCAGAATAAGGGGTGGAGAATTATGTTTACTGGGCCTCAAATAAAAATATACATATTGGGTAATTGATGTGGAACAACTTCTTTGTTATTAATTGCATGTAAGATGTGTTTTTTCACAATGGGTGAGACATTTTGGCCAAAGTACTCAAGGCCTCTATATGACTAAATCTGCATGTTTATTTATTTTTTTGCATGAAGGATGCACTTGGTTTTTATGACCAAGTTGGGCAGACTTCACCCTTCCACGAAATTATTTTCTTCTATCACGTTCGCAATGTTGAATTCCTCTGATACTACTCCTAGAACTCTGACTCTGCTCTAGAGCTAGAAATATTTAATGGAATAAAAACTTATCACTATGACATGTTGTACTTCATAAGAGACTACTAAGAAGCTTAAGTATGGTAAATCCACCTTCACCTATCATTTGAACATAGAACATATACTTATGTTAATCATCAATTTTATGGATACGAGACATTTGGACCCTTTTTAACCCTTGGGGATGATTAATTAATCTCAGTTCATATAATTTATATTAATAAATTATCTACAATCATATTTCCATAATTCCTCTTTAAACGACCAATATTCCACTTCTTGGAAACTTTTCACCTCAGTCAAAATAACAAACATCATGAAGACCCAAAAGTAAGAAGAAAAAATCAACTCATAATGAGGGAATCTAGCTACTTCTTTAAGAATCATAATTCAAGACTTTAGTGCCTTCTAAAGATCATTTATTTTCCCATCAAATAAAAAGCAACAATCAAATTTTGTAGTGAAAAGAATGGGAACAAAGAAATGAAATTATTTTTTCTATCCTTTAAATAATAGATTCCTCCCCAAGTGACCCTTTAGAGATACCTTTTTTTTCAAATGATTGCAATAGGTAAGTTTCTTTTATCTAGTATTTTCTGAGTCATTGAATTTTAGGGCGGAGGTAAAGAGACTACTAGACAAAAAATACCAGAGTGACTGAATGTCAAATAAAAATAACATTGAGGAATCTCTTCTGATTTTCTCATGTGGGCCTTCTTCAATTGATGAGGTAGTAGGAACTTTCTCCTCCAGAATAAGCGATGGAGAATTGTTGAGTGAACTACTACTCATGTAAATTTGAACTACTACTCATGTAACTTTAACTCCTTACAATTGAAATGTTTCTCTTCCCATAACTCTATCTCGGGTTAAAATAATAGCTTTCTCTTGTTTATGAATAAATTGTTTCTATATCGCTATTGTTTATCTCACTTTCTGAGCACTTGCTTGAATAAGTGAGATAATGTAGCTCATCCGGATTCCAAAATCCTTGAGTAACCCATTTTCTGAAGAGTCCTCTTCTGTTTTTAATTCTTCTATTTGGTCCTCCATAGCCTTGTCAACGTCGTTTCCTTCCAAAGAATCATACATTGATGATAAGTATCCATTGTCCTGCTTTTCTTCTTCCAATACTTTAGATCTAAATGAATGGAACTTGAGATAAGCTTCGTGACATTTTCCAAATTCCAAGATTTTTCATTGCACTTCTCATGTGTATGAGGGAAAATAGATTCCATACATTCAACATTATGCCTTTTTAGGGCTTGTTGTAAGGTTGGAAGCTTCTCTTCACCATGTCTCCTTTCTTTTGTATCCTTGACTTTGATACAAACAATTGTTACAGACCCTTTTAAATGCACACAATTAATAAATTTTCCCCTATTTATGTCATGTTGACTAGAAAAAATAGATTTTTCATATTCAATTGTATGTTTCCACCACACCTCTTCCATATGTGATGGGTTTTGTTTGATATGTTTCTTTTCATCAAGAAGCATAAGAATTCTTGACAAGGGATCCCTTAATGCTGGAGAAATAGAGAGCTTGAAAGAGATGTGGATGTACTTGGAAATGATGAGGAAATGAGAGATGTAGAGGAACTTGTCAATGAGAATTTTGACCACACAAATGAAGTCCCCATTTTAATAATTTAAATTTTTTCATTGTACATGTCAAGCTCAAATTAAAAATAAAAAAAATTATATATTTTTTATGTAGGGACAACATCTTACCTACAAAAAAAAAAAAATCCCTAAGAGTATGTATGTAGTTACAAATTATTATGTAGTTACAAACTATTACAATTAAGTAATTAAAGGTAAATTCAGTGTTATTTAAGAAATGAGAATTATGAACATTCACCATTATTGCTCAAGATAAATCATGTCCTCTGAAATAAATTGGAAATTTAAAAAAGATCACATATTTTAAAAAAATTCGTTATTAATTTTATTATTATTATATATTAAGAAATAATACTCATGAATTATAAAACGGTTGTAACATAAATAATATATAAGAAAAAAAACCATGTATTTTTTGAATAATAAAATAGTTGTAACAAAAATAATACAGAACGAAAAACTATGTATATTTGAATGTATGAAAATTTAGATGCATTTTATTAAGTAAAATTTGAAAATAATAATGGTTATAAACATTTAAAAGTAATTTTGTTATATAATTAGTTTAGATCATTATTATTTATCAGAGGGATCAATTCTCTTTTCACTCTAAAAGAGATTTGCATATCAAGACATTTGATTCCTTTTGAAGTCTCTTGGTAGATCCAGAGTTAAGATTGATTTAGGCCATCTCAATTCTCTCCTATAAAGAAACTACATTCCACATGAATACCATGGGTCAATACCATGGGATGTATTTATAATTTGTCATTATTTTATTTTATTATTTTTATTTTTTATTCTATTTTGACCTAGTTAAAATGTTCATTACATTATTTCAATCTTTTTATTTGATTTACTTTTATTTTTAATTTTGTGTAATTTGACATAGTCAAAATGTTAAACATGACATTACAACGTTTCTATCATACTTTGTTGGAGAGCATAGTAGAACAAAAATGTATTATTTAAATATATAAATAGTTATTTTCCTTTATTTATATTGTTTTTTATCCATGTAATATAAATTAATTTGTTTGTGTGGAGTTTAATTTTATGATATAAATTTTATTATAAATAATTTTTTTATGCTTATGTACCCAAAATTTTAATGTTTATTTATTTTACAAAAAAAAATTATTCATTAAACTAATTTATGTAAAATCTAGTTTTATTAAGTTATTAATTTAAATTTTATTAACAAAATTGAGGTTAAAATCTAACAAATTTTTAATAACAACATTTGAACTTAAAAGTCACCAAAACCTAAATTCAATCTAACTTACTAAAAACAAAAAAACTAACACTATAGAAAACATATATAAAAATATTTACTTGATCTAATGGCCTAAAACATTTCAATCGTCTAATATTTGATCCAATGGCTCAAACATGGATACATTGGCAACTAGGGGAGTTGTTTTCAAATAGTGACGCCTTACGGGGTAAAAATAACAAAATTTAATCCATAATATTAACCTATAGATAAATAGCATAATTTTTTTTTTTAAGTAAAAATATAAACAATACCTATTCAAAAAAAAATCCAATGCCTTATCTTTTCCCAAATCATTCAACTTTAAACATGCAAACTGATTCCCAAATTTTCACAAGTGTGCATTATTGTGAAGAAATATGATACAAAAAGAAGTAACGATTATGAATTTTCAACTTTAAACATGCAAAATGATTCCCAAGTTTTCACAATAGTGCATTCTTGTGAAAAAATACATGAAAATCAAAATAAAAGGATAGATATTTTCTCAATATGTTCAACTTTAAATATGGAAATAGATTCCCAAACTAAGAAAAATAACATAAAATCAAGTGATTATAACTTAGAAAAAATGAATCTCTAGACTTTGATACCAATACAACATGATAAACAAGAAGAAAAAAGCAAAGAAAAAATTGCTTTATCTTTTCAGGACGCATTCAACTTAAACATAAAAATTGAAATGACATAAAATAAAGTATTGATTATGCATTTATATTTTAAAATAGAGTAATCTCCTGATACCAGTGCAAGAAAATGTTTTATTGACTTTTTAAAACTAAGAAAGATGAATAAATTCAAGTAATTATATGTTAATACTTTAAAAAGATGAAAGCAATTAGTTCGGTAGAGGCTTTCCACAGCAGGGATCGTTGCCGCATGATTCCGTCATGCTGCCATACCTTCCATGTGCACTGTGCGGATGTGTGGCTCTCAAAAAGCTCCTTGTTAGTATGAATCTTAATTCCAAGTGTATGAAAAAAGACCACTTTAGCTATGCATAACAAACAACCCTAACAACAAAGATGGCTGCCAATATCCTCAGATCTGCAGTTAGATGATCAAGATAAATGTTGCAAAAATCTAGATCTATGCATCAAAAGACATTAAGCAGTAGAAAAAAAAAGATTTACTCCATGCATCTAATAGACCAGACAAGAATATGTTGAATGAATTTTGTATTAATGGCACCTGGGAGGAAAACACATAAGGGTGTTACCAGTTCTCCTCAATGGGATGGGTTCTTTTAATTTCTCAGCACTTCAGATCTAAAATCCCTCTCTCTTGATGGTGTAGAAAACTCAGACAAAAATTGTAGCAAAATATGACAATGATGATGGATCAAAGTCAAACCAAAAGTATAGATCCAGAGTGATCTTTAGGCAATAAAAGGTGGTAAATGAATAAGAAAACCCTTCTATTTATAACAAAATATTGAGTTAGTCTAGATATTGGTGCATAGTTAAAATATTATTAACCAAATCAAGATCCAACTTTTATGGAATATTTTATTATATTTGTTGGAGGGGAAAAGAATTTGACTTGGGTCAAATCCCTTTATTTGTAAATAATAAATAAATAAATGATTTATTTATTATTTTAAGGATGTGGTTGAGTAATAATCAAATAAATAATGATTTATTTAATTATTTATGAATGATTTAATCAAATTTAACAAGGAATATTATTTAAATAAGGTTTAAATAATTATTCCTTGAAAATAATAAGATAAATAGTGATTTATCTAATTAATTTTCTTGTTTTGGGTTAAATATGACCAGGAATATTAATTAAACTGCTATTTAACTAACTATTCCTTGAGAAAAATAAAAAAAATGTAGATTTATTTAATATTTCCTCATGGGGTTTCTTGTTTAGACCATAAACAACTTAATAAAGGTGATTTAGTAAGTTATTTTCATAGTGAAAGCAATTTCACTTAGGGTAAAATTGGTCTTACATGGTGTACTTAGGTACATCTAATAGTAACATGTTAGATGACCAAAAAATGGTGTAACATATTGCCCCCCAGTGTGCGAGCGTTAGGAGCTAATCGTATGACCAAAGTACGTTGTAAGAACTCAATCACTAGACACCAAAGGGGAAGTCAAAGAGAGAAATATAAGGTAAACTAAAGTGCTGAAAGGACTAGACCCTGAGGAGGCGAGACTTACAAGTGTGACAAGTCTCTTTTATGAGTGAGTACCTATGCTATAGGTGGTGGGGGAGGCATACCTATGCCCGCTGAGACAAAGTACAAAGAATAATGCGTCCAGTAAACGAGGGACTAAAAAAAATAGTATATGCTGGCATAAACATGAGCCAGATAAACAACATGATAATGAATCCCACATACATACTGTCCCTAGGATAACAGCCAAGACTTGTACAATAATTTATGAGTACATGAGATACAAAATACAACCCAGATGCCCCTGTAAACAGGAAAGGGATATGAAAATCTGACTAATACATGCAATCAAAAAGGCAGTGCAAGTGGCTAAGGCCGACATCATCAAATCTATAGAGATGCATCGAAGGCTGAAATGAAGAGGTCATCCAGGCATGTGGGGGGCTATCTGTAGGGCCACCCCCTCATGAGGGCTGAGAAATATCACACACACCCAAGAATCACCGGTCCAATCTTCTGCATCACTGAACCATCGAGTATACGGATCTCGATCATGTTGAAAGGAGCTAGTGTTGAGAAAAAAACAAGTCAAAGGGCTATAAGGAGTCCCTTTGCCTAATCCGAGGCACCGAACAAGAGTGGAAGCTGGAACCAAGGTACACCACCCTCTAGACCTGTCTTCTGGAATAAATGATCTGATGTTGACAGAATGAGGTCTGCTGTAGGTGAGGAAATAAGGGGTCCTCAACTACGACACAAAAGAAAATATTAAAGCGACTGACAGACAGACACCAGGGGTGATGATGAAATGGGGGGGGTACTGAGTAGCGGACGAACGACTTCCCTTGTTAGAGCATAAAGGGCATGGATGAGCTAGCAGCGACTGGCACAATATCATGAGGGATAGGGGACAGTGGGACTGGAGGCCATAATGTGTAACATGAGAGAGGGACCAAGCAATGAAGGATGGAGGACTATAGCGGGATACAAAGGGACTCGGGATAGACTCCATGAATGCGATGATGACTCAACTCAGATGTTTTAAACAAGGTTGACTCGATGGTGCTACCACACAGTAAAGTTCCAATGGTGGACCATAAAAACATGAGTACAATATGGTAAGTCACGACAAAAATCGACACGAGTGTGGACAAGTATGTAGGCAAAGTGGTGCCCCCAGTACGAGTGTTGCAAGTGAAAAAATTTGATTTTGGGGAGGGGTGAAGTGACGATTCTTTGATAAAATGTGTCCCAGTGAAGTATCAAATCACTAAAAACTAACAAATACCCATTTGAGGACTTGTTGATAGCTTTCCAACGGTACATATGGTTCATCAAACAGAGCTACGGTTTGGCTGCAGTAGGCGAAATAAAAATCAGTGGTTTCTCTTTTAATAAGGCATTTTCCCTCAAAATTAACTCATTTGCATGTGGATCTGTGGTGAATGTAGAGAGGAGAGAAGGTCCTAAATCTTGTGGTGATCGTATCGGACACACTGACCATTAGAATCGAGATCCGCCAATTTCAGGTAATAGGCCTAACCCTACTCTTTCTTTTCAGTGGATTGAAAGTTTAGATTAGGTCCCCAGGGCTTAGGAATAGACCTCTTCTCCTCTTAATGGCTAGGTCGCACTTTTTGGGGCAAAAAATGCGACCTGGGTAGCAGGTTTTGGGTAGAAAACTACGACCTATCCCAGGTTTGGGCCTGCAAAGTGTGACCTATCAGGGAGGGGTTTTTCTATGCTATTTTTTGGCTGAGCACTGGGTTTTTATGTTCAGAGACAGTCTTTCCTATATGTACACTAAAAAATATGATGGTTTTGTGCAGATGTGGCAGAATTACGGATCAACTGGAGAGAGAGAGACCTGGGCACATTATGGTCGAAGATCAGGGAGGATCAAGGTGTCTGCAGTGCATTGGTTAGGTTTGGGGTTCTGAAGTTTGTGGAGAACCCTCTGATGAGAGCTGTAGAGCCCTTATTGGCCTGGATTGTTAGTTATTGGGATCTGGACCATGAGGTATTTATAGTGCAGGGGCACTGGATCGAGTTGACGGTCCAGGACATATTTTTCCTGACTGGTCTCCGACCACTTGGGATGGTTGGGAATACTCAAACTGTGTTACCGCGGGGGCGAAACATCATGGATTTTGTAGAGTGCCATTTTCGACCAGGTCTCCAAGATAAGGGGACTCGAATACCTATTGGGGATCTAGAGAGGTTAGAGACTCGTGTTGTGGCCGCAACGATGCTGCAGATCCTGGGAAACCTAGTGCTCCACCACATCACCGGAGGACAGATGATGCTTGTGGAGAGTGTTTTGAGTGGGACCTACTATGGGTGGGCCCAGATGATGTTGTCGTCGTTAAAAGACGATCGTCGCTATGTAGGCGACGAAGTGAACCATGGCTTGTGCATATGGTACGGTTTGTGCTCGCTTTTCTTTGAGGAAGATCTCGACACTTAGACCTCACATAAAGCTCCAAGATGGGGAGTGAGAGAGCCCCGGAATGTCTTGGTGGGCGACTACTTGAGCCTCCACAACTAGGTGGAAACGATCGGACGGGTGTTCGGACAGGTGCTAACTCATGGATTAGATGCCACGCATGGTGACTATCCCTATAGTGGGATGAGTTATTGTGGGGACCCGGATCTGCCACTGCCACCTGGTTGAATATGGGGGCCCGATGGTTAGTGAAAAATTGATAATCTTTTATGTGCATTTAAAGTTATATAATATTGTATGTGGTACTGATTATTTCACTTCTGGTATGCAGATACAACACCGGTAAAACCGGTCAAGTATATGGGACGACCTGCAGTATCAGGGACCATAGGACCTAGTGGATCGAGAGCGCCACAAAATGAGGATGCAACAACCCTCCTGGAGGACATTCATCGTATATGTGAGAGGCTTATGACTGGTGTTTCAGAGTGCGATTGGCAAGAATTGGATGACCAGTACATAAATCCATGTATTGGTCTACCCTTGGAGTGCCGAGGGGTCATGCGGCGCATGGTGATGGCTAGACAGGGTGTGCGCAATCTACGAGCTGTAGGAGCAAAGTGATTGGCTTGGGATTCTCCAGATAGTGATTAGGTGTAGGGGCAGGTTGTGCCCCCTATTTTTGTAACATGCTATGGGCATGTCATATGTATCAGAGTTGATGGACTCTAAAACATATTATGCGACACATATTATGGATGTGCATTATTTTTATGGTTTATGTTATGTTATTATCTTGTGTTAAATGCATGTGCTAAATGCCAATATAGAATATTGTTTGCAACGCTATCTACACAGTGATTTTGTGCTCTCAGTACATGAATAAATGTAATTATTTAAAATTCACGCATCAAAAGCTTCACTCGTAAATATCTTCTAAAAAGGATAGGATTATGCACATGATAGACACCATTCAATTGCATGACAAGAAGCAGGGAATCTAAACGAACCTGAAGGTGGAGGATGCGATGGGAAAGGGCATCGGCTAATAAACCTCGTGCTACATCATATTCAGCCTGATTATTGGTAGCAGTACCAATGCATACATCGTTCGAGAGAACAAGCGAATGCAAGGGGGTAAAAATGGCCCAACCTGCTGAGGCTAGATTCCGGGAGTAGCGACTTGCACCATCAGCATAATTGACATAGGGCGTGGACGGGAGGTCCATCTGAGAAGTGCCACAAGACAAAAAATGGGAGGATGATGAACAATGCTGGAAACCTGAGCGCAAAGTAGAGACTGAACAAACACTGCAAGAGGGAGTGATTTGGGTACGATGTCTACTACTTACCCGCCAACGGGTAGGTGGGGTATGAGAGATACCGAAGATGTAGCTTGTGCTCAGGCTGTTAAAGTCACCATAGACACGAATGATCCCATCTCGCTTATGGGCGGGAAAGATGAAGTCAGGGGTGGACAAGGATTCCATGATGTCAGCATCATAATAAAAGATGGAGTGACGGGAGGAAGGGAGACCACATGACGCGGCGAAGCTACCTGAATCATCATCATGAGAAGAGAGGTTCACATGTGCATCGTCATAGGGGATGACAGAAGAAAAAGCATATAAGGGATCTACTGATGTTGAGCCCAGGGTGATCGCTGAAGGAAGGTCAAGAGAAACAATAGAGGAAAATGCAAAGGGAGCTTCCACCGAGGGTCTCTTTGATGATGACAGGTAGAGGATGGTGGCCGCAAGCTTCGTCATCTCAACATCATAAGGGGGAATGTCAATGGGAGCCGGTAGATACTTAGGTTGCCCCACAGCATACTGCGCAAGTACGGGAGAGGCAGATTGGTTCTGTTCAACCTTGTACTCCTAAACTACGTCTAAAGAGGTGCGGTAATGCGTAAGGTGGGGACAATGGTGAGAGTAATGGTCATGGAGATCACACAAAGCACAAGGTTGGTTGGTGTGAATAGTATTGGTGTTCTTGGTTGCATTCGAGGAAGAAGCAAAGGCTTCAGGGACCATAGACTCAGGGAATGCGACTTTAACCATGGGATTAATGCGGGGAAACTCGGGACAGGTATGGGTGGCATGATCAACAAAATCACACAAACCACAAGGCTTTGGGGGTGGAGGATGTGTAGGGTCATTCAGGGTGGCCTTGTCCTTTGAGGCCCTCTTACAAGCTTTTCCCTTCTTACCCGAAGCGGTCGCAACAGGAGGTGGTTCCTGTTGAGGTGGCTGAGGCACTGTGACAACAGGAGAAGTCAGAGGGACCGATTGAACTGAGGTCAAAGAAAGATAAGTTCTGGGTTGACCAAGTGGAGTAGTGGCTAGGGGATCAAGGTACTGAGACGGAATCCAGAAATTCGGGTTAGGAAGAGGGTAGCCATAATAGGTGCGTGTAGAATGCGGAGGGGGCTAGGAATAGTAATACGGCTAGGAGGAGTAATGGCTAGGCGGGAGCGACTCCAAGATGGTTAAGGCTTGAAGAAACGTTCCGGGGAGGATAGAGAGGCTCATGAATACGAGCTGTAGGTGAAGGGCTAGGAGGAGGAGGTCCAAAAGTCTGAATCAAAGGGCTAGGAGTAGGTTTTGGAGGGCGAGGAGGCTACTGACTAGCTGAAGCGCACCACTTGAGGGCAGCCTGAGATGATTGCATCTTCCAAACAATCGATGAGTTTGGATCAGAGACAAGAAGGGGAAGACCACAGAATGTACCAAGCAACGAGGAATCTTTGTATACTTCGGGTGAGACACTGGTCAAAGGATCGACAGTTTGCTTATTGGCCACCAAAGAGATGATGGAATCAGGGGAGGTCTAATACTTTAGTTTGTAATATGTCAACTAGTCAATGGTCAGTATATTTCTATTCTGAGAGAAGGAAATCTTGCGGTGAACCTCAGATGGGACAACAAACATCGCATAGGTGTAGCTACAACCCAATATAATGTTTTAATCTAAGGGGGCATCTATGACTTCAACGTCAACGCAAACAGTCTTTCCCACAAGAGTAATAGGATAGTTACGGAATAGGCCGATGGACTGGGAGGTGTGGCCATCCCATGCTCGGAGAGTGATTGTGGAAGGAGCCAACTCAGGTGATTCGTGTTGCTTCCAAACTGAAGCAGGTGCATGCCCCCTCATCAATGATGCACCGGGAAACATTGGCATTCCGGATCTTGACTGGGATTTGGAAGGCGACGAAACCAAGGAGAGGAGGATGCTCTAACCGGTCAACATCAAAGACAGTCAATCGATTGTCGGAAGGATCTACAGTGCCCATGGTAGATAGTAGATATTTTTGTTGTGAAGGGCATGACTGGAGGAGTTCCAACATTGAAATGGCAGCAGGAGATTGTGCCAAATCATCTACTATGTTATACAAATGGGTAGATTTTCCAGAAGCAGCATTTCGGCGTAGTGGTCCCTTAGGGATCTTGGTATGAACCTCCACCTTAGGCTGAGGGATCTGCAAGGGACCATTAGGTGTCGAAAGAGGGCTGCGTAGGACCTAGAGGAGGTGGCTCGGGGACCAGAGACGTGAGTGGGGAGCTTATTGTAATAATGGGGCCAGGAGTACGAAGGTTGAGGTCAATGATAACAGGTTGGTCAAAGTTCATCATGAGAATCCAGTAATCGAAGGTACCAGATGGAGGAGGTTGAGTGGTAGCTTGACCTTCAGGTGGTTGGGTAGCCACAAATCCTTGCTAAGGGAAAGGATTAGTAAACACAACCGGTTGACTAGGTGTAGGATTGGGAGGGACGGAAGGGGAGGCTTGCTGTCCTCACAATACTGCTTGAGAATCCCACATCTGCTGCATCTATGGTAGAAGAGGACAATCATGTGTGTAATGACCAAAAACACCACAACATGAACATGGCTTATTCATGCGAACAGGTTTTTCTTGCTTGGGCTGAGTGCCCTGTTGCTGTTTAGCAGTGTTATGAGAATTACTTTGAGGATTAGGTCTAGGATTACCAGGGGTAGATTGATTTTAAGTGCCTTTCCTCTTCTTTTTGGAAGGAGGAGGATTAGTCACGCCCTGTTGTGCATATACCTTCCCCTGAGGGGGCGGTGGCTGCTATTGCGGGGGTTGAGAAGGCAAGGGAGGCGGAGGTGCTAATGCTGGAGGAGCTGGAGCACCAGGTTGCAGATACAGATAATAATGAGGTTTGGTAACAGTGTGGTAAACAGGAGGTTGGGAAAAAGGATGAGGCATTCTGTATCCTGGATACATGCTACCAGGAGGGGGGAAGGTGCTAGAGGTGCTGGCCCCTCCTTGAGGAAAACCATAGCCCATAGAAGGTTGAGCGTATGAATGAGAGAGAGCTCCAACGATACCGTCGGCTACATGAGATGTCCCCGGTGCGTTGACACCACCGGGTCTAGGAAGATCAGGTAGAACGGTATAAACATAACCTGACTGAGCATAGATCATGTCATATTTCAAGGCAATATGGAGAGTGGCTTCTTTGGTTTGAGGGAAACCCGATGCAACGTCTTTGCCAATAGCAAGAAAGAGAGATCTAAGGAACCAGTCCATGTAGACATGGTATTCAAAGGTAGGGGCTCGACATAGGCTCTTTCTTCTCCGTCATTCACGGACATGATCGGATAGGCGGATCGCAGACGATTGACGGAAAGAAGTCAAAAGTTCGGTACCAGTGTCGTAACGAAGGGGAAGCTATAAGTAAGAGAGAAAAGCCCAGGCAAGAGTCACAAAGGTGGTATGAGAGGATGGGGCCTGATAAACATACCACTTAGAAGCTTCACCAATAAGCATACGTTGGAACAACCGAAGACGGACAGAGTCATCGGTAATGGAGTTAGACGAACACCACATGTGGAAAGATCGAACATGATTTGTAGGATCTTCACAGTAAAGACCTTCAAACTTGGGGATGTCGGAAGGTAGCTTGGTTGGCATAGCGAGGGCCAGCCAACATTATGGTGTATAGGGTCATTTATCAAGCGATCGAAAATTGGGAAGGCTAAGGCACATGCATGTAGGGGAACGGGCGTAGCCGGGGGTAGTGTTCATTGCGGTCCCACTAGTAGTATTCCTAGCATTAGGGCCAAGGTTACCACCAGCATTAGGTCCTGAACCAAACATGGTGAAGGTGACAGGGGGAGAACTGGGGGCGGAATGAGAAGGAGAACCCAATGAACCAGAAGAAGAGTCGGAGTGTGGAATCGGTGGGGGACTAACTCGATTCCTACATAGATGAGTAAGTCTTCCTATTGGAAACTGAGGATGAAGGCCAAGAAGTCTCCGGGATAAATGTCTTGGTGGTGCAATGATGACGACACAAACACGACACAAAAGGAAAAGATACCAACAAGGGCAAGGAGGTGCAAGATCAACTGATTACAATGTTGAAATAAGGCCAAAGAGGTGCAGGATTAATTGATTTCAAATTTTTAGAGTCTTTGTTTGGTAGTGTTAACCAAGCTCTTTTCCACTTACAGTGTGTGTGCAAAGTGTGTAAAGTTTAATTTTTAAACCCAGATGTTTGTAGAGAAAAAGAAAAAGTGTGTTGTAGAGCTTTAAATAAACCTGTAGATAATAGTATATGAAACTGAAATAATAGAAAATAAATAGCTAATTATGCAATAATCTAAACCCAAAGAGGCGGGCCTCTCAAAAACTAGTCTGTAGGTGGGAAAAAAAATAATCAAAAAACATTGAAATATCCAATAGATCTAAGGTCGAGAGGGATAGGGATCTAAGAGTAAAAATCTGCTAGAAAGTGGTCTGCGAGAAGCAAACCTTGAATTAGAGGAAAGAATATTTTGTAAATGACGTGGTGAAAGGCTATATCCTGGAGGGAAGTGGAGGTGACCCTAGAGGAAAACCCCAAAAAAAATAAATGAGGTTTTTGGATGGATAAAAATCCAATTTGAAGTGGATCTAAAGGTGAGGTATCAAATCTGAAAAATGGCTGAACACTCTGAAATTGTAGACAACCTGCAACAGCTAAAACTCTTCCACCAAAAGTGGAGGCTACTGAAGCCCTAGGGGGATAGGTTCCCACTTAGTTGAGTAAAACAAAACAAGTAAAGGTTTAAAACGGGTGGAGGCGAAGGAAGTCGACAACCACGAACGAGAGGCTGGACAAACTCGGAAAACTTTCGGAAAAACTCCCTTAAAAGTCAGTCCACGGTTCTGAAATACATTTTTTCTCTTGAGAGAGTCACCGATTTTGGTGAAAAGTGCATCCTAAAGCTCCGAGGTTGTAGGTTTAGGGCCAAAAAGTGCGACCTGCACTTCCCGCACTCTCGGCAGCAGATTTCAGAAAAAAGTGTCGTCTCAACTGTGGTTGATGTCTGTCACTTGTGCAATAGGTCCGAAAACACACGAAAGTTAGAATTTTTATTGTTTTAGGATTTTATAGGTTAAAAACAACATCAAGAAAAGAAAAAATAAGAGGCTGAAGAGAAATCCTAGGGTTTTAAGCAGCTGGATATGCAAGGATCAGAAAAACGACAGTAGTCGTAATCGTAAACCCGTGTGGAGTCGCCAGTTGTTAGTATGAATCTTAATTCCAAGTGTATGAAAAAATACCACTTTAGGCGTACTGCTCGAAACAACCCCTATATGACAAAGATGGTGTAATATCCCTCAGATCTGTAGTTACGCGATCAAGATAAATGCTGCAAAAATCTAAATCTATGCATCAAAAGACATTAAGCAGTAAATAAAATTGAGATTTATTCCATGCATCGAATAGACAAGACAAGAATATGTTGAATCAATTTTATATTAATAGCACCTGGGAGGAAAACATAGAAGAATGTTACCAGTTCTCCTCAATAGGATGGGTTCTTGTATGTCCTCAACACTTTAGATCTAAAATCCCTCTCTCTTGTTGGTGTAGAAAACCCAGACAAAAAGTGGAACTCAAAGGGAGCTCTCAAGAAAATGGTAGAAAAATGTGACAATGATGATGGATGAAAGTCAGACCAAAAGTATAGATCGAGAGTGATCTTTAGGCAACAAGAGGTAGTGAATGAATGGAAAAACCCTTCTATTTATAACAAAATATTGAATTAGTCTACGTATTGGTGCATAATTAAAATATTATTAACCAAATAAAGATCCAATTTTTATGGAATATTTTATTATATTTGTTGGAGGAAAAAGGAATTTGGCTTGGGTCAAATCCCTTTAATTGTAAATAATAAATAAATAAATGATTTATTTATCATTTTAAGGATGTGGGTGAGTAATAATTAAATAAATAATGATTTATTTAATTATTTATGGGTGATTTAGTCATATTTAACAAAGAATATTATTTAAATAAGGTTTAAATAATTATTCCTAGGAAATAATCAAATAAATAAGGATTTATTTAATTGATTTCCTTATTTTGGGTTAAATATGACCAGGAATAATAATTAAATTGATGTTTAACTGATTATTCCTTGAGGAAATATAAACAAATATAGATTTGTTTATTATTTCCTTTTGGGTTTCCTTTTTAGACCATAAACAACTTAATAAAGGTGTTTTACTAAGTTATTTCACATAGTGAAAGCAATTTTACTTAGGGTAAAATTGGTCTTACATGGTGTACTTGAGTCCATATAATGATAATAGGTTAGATGACCAAAA
>JAXQQM020059586.1:0-24445 GCA_034641835.2 Pinus albicaulis | reverse complement strand
TCGCCCTATCTTTGCTGTGAGGGAGGACCGTAATATTCCAAAATTAGTATGCAACTAATTGGAATATTGATTTTTGCTGATTTCACTAAGGAGATGAATAAATGGGTAAGGAGGAAACCGAAGATGACATAGATGGTTTAAAATCAGAAATGAAGGCTAAGTTGGATGGTTTGAAGGATCAAATAATAGATAGTATGGATGATAAATTAGTGGAAGATCACATTGAGCATCAACAACAAGTTCTCCAACTCTCAAAGGATAACCTAACTTTGGTGCAGACTCTAATGAAACCACAGGAAGATCAACATCACATCGAAAGAATTTCTGAAGCAGTCACAGAAATAAGAACTCGACAACTACGATCAATTTCAGAGTATATCAGCAAGTGGAAGAACTTTCCTATAGAAGATTCCACATGGGAGGATGAGAATTTTATACAGAAGCATCAAGAAATAATCAAGCGTTGAGGACAACACTTGTTTGAAGGAGAGGGGCACGTTAAGTCCCTATATTAATAGTGTAGTCCCTTATTATGTTAGTGTAGCCCCCCTTATTTTTATTTTTGTACCCCTGTAACCCCCATATTGTTATTATTATACCCTTAAATTATTATTGTTAGGTCGGCTAGAATTACATTGTGGCCCCATGGACTTCTATATATAGAAGGAGGTTTTGGTAATTTGTATCATCCAAGAATTTTTCATTCATGTAATGTATTGGAGGTTGCCCCCTCTAAGTGGCTTATTTCTAAGGCATTGATATCTTTTTTCTTCTATTTTTGGAACTGGTTTCACAACATTTTGAGACAGCGCAGGGATAGTGGGAGGAAGATTCCTTGGTGGAGGAAACCCTAATGAGTGGGACCTAAGGTGAGAGGGCTTACATTTGTATAAAAGGAGGGAAAGGCATCCATATGAGGGGAGGTTATGAATTGAAGATTGGATTTTGTTCTGCATGACTATTTTTCTTTCTCCAACTGTTTAGTTGAGACTATTGTGCTGCTTAGCACAAGGTATTCCTGTTTAGGAATCCCTTCTCCTTTCTTGAGAAGCCTCTTGAGGGAGCTTGTATTGAATTTCCCCACATCCAGGCTTGAGGCCAAGCATCCTCCTTCAGCTACAACATTATTTCTGCAGTAGTATAACGTTGTGTTGCAAGGCGTTGCAATGGAATTCTCAACACCACTTCCAGAGCTTGTGTTTCAGAGGAGGAAGCCTTCCTTCCTTTGGGAGACTAGTGAGGAGGACTTTGAGCTGATTTTCAGATCTTGGCATATGGCCAATGTACTTTCCATCACCTACAGCACAGTCCCTTGCATAAACTCCGTCATTTCTTGCAGTGTTGCAGTGTGAGGGTTAAGACCCTTGATTTTGAGCTGGCTTCTTAGGGAAAGGGCCAACCCTTCTCTCGAAAAAGATTGTAAGAAGGATCCTCCTTCATTTATTGTATTATTCAGTTGTATGTAGGTAGAGATTCAGTTATACTGCGTTATTTCAGATCCAAATCTACAGATCCACTCCTTGTTTATTCTCTCAAGAAACCCTTCCCGGGTTATCTCTATAATGTGTAAAAAAGAATAGATCTATAATTTTCTCTCTTATTTGAGTAAAAAAACTCCATATATGTTGTTCATATTCTATTGTATCATAAACCCTCAGATAATCACGATGTGCATGCTTCAGAAAATTCTGTTTAGTCTAAGTCATGGGATTTCAGTGTTTTTAAGTGATATTAAGACCGGGAGATCTGATTAACACCTCAAAAGGGATTTGTTTCTAATCCCCTTCTGGATGGAAGTCCCATAATACATAATATAAGGAATCCAAGTGCTATTTCTCAAATTTATATCATAATTTTTTGAATTAACGTTTTTATGGTCCATATTGTTGCATTTCCACACTTTGGGATAAGCTAATGGGACATAATTTTGCTGCTGCAACAATAATATGGTGCTTATGTGTTCTGCACACATTTTATGATTTAATTTCTCACTGTTACTCCAATTTTGTGTTCATGTATTACTGCATCCCCATTTTGGGATATTACAGTTATCAACCATGACAAAGGTACCCCCTAGAGTTGTCTTTTATGATGTTTTTCAGACTCCCTAAATATGAAAAAATCATGATTTTACCCGTCTGGACTTGTTAAACTTAATCATATGGGGAAAATGTTGAGATTCAACAAGATGATGAGCTTAGTGAAAAGAATCGCCTTCACTAAGTGGGCCCGCGGACTATTTTTGGCACAAAGTCTATTTTTAGACATGTCGATCATATTCTATGAGTTGCAGGATGCTATTTCTGGATGGTTGGTCAAGTTGGAGAAATAGATGGACTTCTATTTTTAGACATATTGGGTGGAATCTATTTTTAGATTGCCAATCTAAAAATAGATATGTAGAATATTATTAGCTCTTAATATTTGGACTCTAAACATTATCTTATTCTTCTTTTGTGGGAAAATGTGTACTGGCACGATGTGGCACAACATCTGGGATTTGAAGAAATTACGCTTATTCTTGAGGATTTACTGTAGTTAACTGTATGAGACTCATTAGGAACTCATGAAGTGTGAGTTATGACAGTTGGAAGAAGTAGTTATGGAGTTGTATTCAGTTTAACTCAGTTAGACTCAGTTGAGCTAGTTGTATCTAGTCTAACTGATTGATACACTAGTGAGAGTGGAGTGAATTAATTACTTAATTAATTCATAAATAATAACTCATTAATCAACTGAACAATACCAAGTAACTACGCATGGATGAAGCCAAGGAGGACTCAAAGGAGAGGTAGGTGAAAGAGCAAGTGTGACTATCAGTTGTGACTATAGTGATGCATTGATTTCATCCAACACTCAGTGGATATGCCAATGAGGATTTCACATTGAAATCTTGGTGGATTCGAGTTCATTCAGAGCCATTCTTCAGGAGGGATTGCGCAGTAGAGGAAGGCTAGCAAGTGGCAGAGATACGGTGCATGGATTTGCAAGATCGGGCCTGACTAGTGTGTAGCGATTGTATTGTACTGAGAGCTTGATATGATTAGCTTTGTATGAGGATTGTGACATGATATCTATGACATATATTAAATACAGATATTTGGGGTTTTCAGCTTCAGGATTTCCCGTTAAACAGTTGTGTTAATGTGTGTGAATTTTTATGGTTTCATGTGTGCATTGCAATTGATTTAATTTCTGCATGTGATGATCAATAGTGGAATAGATTTTGTACTGTGCATGAAGTTAAAATAGTGTGTGATCAGGAGAATATTGGATATATAACACATAATTTAAATAATTTCTACATGGTATCAGAGCGATATTGATCAGAGCAGATTGCAATTATTGAAGTGGTTGAGTTTTGTGGTGGTGGAATTCGAATTTGCTGCAATGTTTTCTTGGTGTCGAAGTTGAGCATTCATTGAAATGTCTTTCAACGGATTGCGATTGGAGTATGCCCTTGAAGGCAGCTTGAATTATATTTCATGTAAGGACATGATGGAGGCAGTGCTGGATGATAATGGGTTGAAGGAGTTCATCGATGCTGAAATTCCAAAACCTACTTCGTGCGAAGGAGCCACACTTGACGCATGGAAAAAGAAGACAGCAAAATGTCGAAGGATTCTGTTGGAAGGTGTAAAGGATCACATAGTGTCCACCCTTCATGGTAAATCTTATCCATTCTTGATGTGGAAAGCTTTGATAGACTTGTTCCAAAGCAGAAGCGACCAGAGGAAGTTAGCGGTTAAAGACAAGCTCATAAAAATAAAAATGGAGAAAGGCGACAATATACCCAAGTACCTCACGAAGTTTGTCTAGCATAGGGATGAGCTGGGAAGTGTGGGGGTTACTATAGATGAAGAGGAATTGGTGAGATTGGCTCTCCTTGGGCTTCCGAAGAGTTGGCATAGCTACGAGGACTCTGTCAATGGTCGGGATAAACTGTCAGGATGGGAGCGACTTTGGTCAGATCTTGTGCAAGAGGAGATAAGGCGGGGTACCAGGGATGGATCTTCATCGAAGAATGAAGATGAAGAAAATTGCGCTTTGGCTGCCAAAGCAAGGAAAGGGAAGGGAAAGAAAAATATTTCTCAATCCGGTGCGAAAGGCAAGAAGCAGGACTTGTCCAAGGTGAAGTGCTTTCACTGTTACCAACATGGACATTATGCCACTAATTTTCCACAGAAGAAGAAAAATAAGCAGGTTGTTGGATCTGTAACTAGAGAGGCCTTAACCTCGCAGTTTGAGATGGGTTTTTTGCTGATCGCATGCTTGGTTTCAAGTGTGATGGGATTAGTGTGGTTTCTTGACAGTGGTGCGTCTTTCCATATGACCAGAGACAAAGATTTGTTTAGTGATCTGGATGAGAAGGATCTTGGAGTGCACATCGAGATGGGCAATGATGGTAGATACAGTGCGACTGGTATCGAGACCATTTCCTTTGAGAAGGATTCAGGTAAACCTTTCATATTGAATGATGTCATGCATGTTCCAAGATTGAAGAAGAATCTGATCTCTGTGGCGATGTTGGAAGACAAGGGCTATGATGTTGTTTTTAGCAAGGGAAAGGCTTTCCTGCGCAATAAAAAAATTGGCGAAACCTGGAGGATAGGGGTTCAAGTTAAGAACCTTTATCACTCTAGTGGTAGATAATGAGCAGCACAAGTAAGAAGAAAAGGAGTAGTGAGCCAAAGATGAGGGTGAATGGTATCAGAGATTGGGCCATCTTCACTATGGCGCTTTGAAAATTTTGCAAAGAAATTTCTACCAAAGCTCTTAAGGGCACTTGCGTAGTCAAATCGCAGCAGCAGGATGTACTTTAGGAAAATTTGTGAAAGCCACCTTTCACGAGAAGGATAGTCGCACCACGACGATCCTTGAGAGAATTCACACAGACGTGTGTGGACCTTTCTCAGTAGCTTCGACAGCAAAGCACAGGTACTATGTGATATTTGTTGATGATTTTTCTCGGAAGTGCTGGATCTTCTTCATGCAGAAGAAGAGGGAGACATACTCAAAGTTCTGTGAGTTCAAGGCGATGGTTGAGAAAGAGTCGGGGAACCAGGTGAAAGCTCTTAGGAGCGATAATGGTGGTGAATACATCTCTGGTGAATTCAAAGACTTTTGCAGCGTAGAAGGAATTCGAAGAGAACTCATAGCGCCTCATAACCCACAGCAGAATGGGGTCACGGAGAGAAATAACAGAACGATCGTGGGTGTTGCACGGGTGATGCTGCATGATCAGGGCCTTCCCATACACTTGTGGGCTGAAGCATGCAACACTGTGGTTTATGTGCAAAACCGTTGTACACCTGAAGAGGCGTTTTCTGGTAAGAAGCCTGATATTTCTCATTTGAAGATTTTTGGCTCACTTGTTTACATTCATGTGATGGAGGATGCTAGGAAGAAGCTGGAGCTGACCACTAAGGTTGGGATATTTGTGGGGTACACAAAAACACCCCACAATTATCATGTGTGTTTTCTAGACAATCGGATGACTGTTGTGCGATGGGATATCAAATTTCATGAGGAGAAAGCCATGAAGTTGTCGCTTGAGAGGGAGCTACACTTTCATGCAGATGAGGAGCTACTTTTTCCTAAAGATGAGCCTCAGGATGTGGATCAGCCACAAGAGGAGTGTTGTGGAGGTAAATCCCCTCTGCAGACAGAGGTGATCCCTACTAGCCCAGACCGGGTCTAGCAACAATCATTCACGCTATAGCACTGGTTCCTAATTGAAAATAAACCAACAAGCAATGAAGGCTTACCTGGAGTCCAACGTTGTTGCTTGTAGAAGAGGTAGCACTCCCGCTCCTTAGCCTTGGCAAATCATGATCCCCACGATCTCCATGATGGACACCTGCACATGCGAGAAACAAAACAAACGCAAGCGTAAAACCTAGTAGATGCAACTATATGTCAGTCATAAAGGACATAACTCATCATTATAAACAACAACAAGAGTGGAACCATAACCAATAGTCGTTTATCATTAATCAATCAAAGGAAGAATACAACCATAGTTCTGACGCTGAATTCTCCTTCAGAGGGTCGCCAGCAGAACACGTCTTGAAAATCCTGTCAAGGATGGGACAAACCTCTCTCTTCAGATCTTGACAATAGTCTCCTCGCTTGAATTTGGCCTTGAGGGAGTTATGGAGGCTCTTGCGGCATAAGGCTCTTGGGAATTTGGGAACTTGAAGACTAGCTTGCAAAGGAGATGAGAAAGCTTTTATAGATGGGGGAAGGGGAGTTGGGATCCCTATAATCATGGGATTGGACCTATCATAAAGGAAGCTTCCATGAGAGGTGGAAAACCACGTCCTCTCTATGGAAATCCGTAGCCAAACCTCCCAACTCAAGATAGAAATCAGTTCCTAGATCAGTTAGGACAAAACTTCCGCCATTTATTTTTTAAAACACTCCTTAAATTGGTTGGCGCGAGTGCAACTATGGGACAGAGCGCCAATTGGCACGACCTCTTTGAAGGATTTCCCCCATTGGCGCGGGTACTGAACTGGATGCCCGCACCAATGCAAAAAGGGTCGCTTTTAGGGTTTTTCTACAGGAGATGTCTTCAGGGGGGTGAAAGTACATGTTCAGGGGAATGCCATGAAAGTATTTTCAAGTTATGTCACTGCTCACAATTCAAAAAATGATCCCTCCAATGTGCGAGACAGGGATTGCAGGGATGGTGACAAATTACTGTGTAACAGATGCCCCCTAAAGCATGAGGCCCGAGAGAGAGAGAGGGGTGAAATGCTTTACGAGAACGTGTCCAACTAAAAACTCCACCATCGAAAAACCTGTGTGAAGAAGTACAACTGATGTCTCAAATACATGATATATATGTGGTATGGGCACAGCCATCCATAACAGAGTATATAATAATCCGAATCCAAGGCATGGACAGAGCCATCCAGTGGGGATCGATAAATATACTCAGGTATGGTCGCAGCCATCCAGTAAGTGAGCCATGTAAATAATCATAATAATCCACAAAATCAGCGAGCCGGGATTACAATAGACACAACTAGTATTCATGTCCCATTCAACTGAACACGCTATGTCCAAGCATGCGTCATGAGCTGAAGCTCTAACATGAAGACATTGACATCAATGATGATGTTTATTAACAGACGCGAGAGGTACCACCAATAATGACGATGGCCCTCAAGGTACTACAGGTACAATCTACGGCATGTGAATCAATGAGCTGGCGTCGAACACCCGCAGAATCACTCGATCGGAGGCCAATGATGAAAACTGCCGACGAAGAACCTGCCTGAGGTATGCAGGTGCTCCAAAAATGTAGGAGATTAGATCTCCTCTCGGATAATGAGCGAAGTCGATGGGAAGTGACTCATCGAAGGTGGACCATAATGTTTCCACATCATCGATACATGAGACAGAGGAACATAGTGTTTTTTTGAATCACGATCGATGAGAATCAGAGGGGGTTGGTACTTGCGAGGTCAACTTCTTGAACATATGAATCCGCACGACAAAGGGACTTGGCAAAGATGGACATCAAAGACCGAGGTCAAGACGAGGCAGTGAACAGATGAGAGGTCAAAAGAGATTACCCAAACCCATGGAAGCAAAGTGAAACAACGAGATGAGATGTCCCTAACCCGACACGAATGCAGACAAGTGCCATGTTCAAGAGCGACATACTGCCGACGACAACGACGATGGTTCCATTTTTCCCCCACCATTTCTGGCGAGTACCCCAATTATTTTTGATAACAAGCTTCAAGGGGATAGCATATGCTTGTGATATAAGTCCGCCCTTCGGGCGAATCCATCCTAGTGCATTTAACGAGTCCTAGGAAGGAGAAACTCGGAGAACGTCATTTCGACGAAATCCAATGTCATCAGGGTTTAACGAGTCTGACAAAGGAAGAACTCGGCGTCTTTTTATGTTTAGAGAGTTTGAAAAGACAGCGGAAAAGAAAACTCCACAGGTCCCTTTTCGTAAATAGTTCCCCAGATCCGAAAAGGTAGAAAACAATATCCGGGAAAACCTCCTAGTCGCGATAGGCTAGGGTATTCCTTTTTCAGAAATAACCATCCCAACCCGAAAAGGTAAACGTACACTGGTAGATGTCAAGTCCCGCAGCCACTTTAACGAGATCGAAACGACAAGGGCCTCAGCAATCTTTTCATGTTTAGAGAGTCAGAAAAGAGCTGAAAGATGACTCCAAAATGACTTTTTCGTGTTTTTACCGAGTCCGAAAAAGTATAAAATACAACTCGTTTCACCATTGAAGTCACGTAGAAACCTGTTGCTACACACAGAGGCAAGTGTAAAATCCATTTTCGACAAAATACATCAAAATATTAATGAAAATTCCTTTTAAAACCTATTTTAGATTTTAAAAAGTTATAAATAGTCTCAAATGGCAAACACAAAATTACTTTTACTATTTACCTCATTTGGAGAGCAGTAGTGGTCCATTTTGTGCAAACCTTCTGACGGCGATTGCGACAGATCTGGGCTACCATTCAGATTCCCGTTCGTTCCAGGTAAGAGGCACTTCCCTGTACTCCATTTTAATCCATTTTTTCATAGTTTTCCATTGCTCATTAGATTTCTGTGGAATATTTTTGTAATTTTAGGGCTCCACCCATTGGCGCAGGTATCGGGCACAAACCCGCGCCAATGGCCTTTTTGATACGAAGGGCCCATGCCAACTGGCGCGACTGTTAAGGAAATAGCCGCGCCAATGGCGTAGCGCGGTTTTCCATTTCAAAATTCCAAATAACTAGTGATTTGAATTTTTTCTAAGCATAGCAGAGGTCTAATCAAGGGTTTTTGACCATGTTGATGCAGGCAACCGAGTACAATGGTGATCGAATGGAAAGAGAGGGAGCATGTGGAAGAGGAAAAACTAGCCATGGAGATCGAACCTTGTATGAATGCTCTCAAGAACTGCGGGCTTAAAAATTTCTTCCTGACACCTTGCTTACGAGCTCAACCTGAGCTCCTACAATACCTGATCAGTATTTCGGATGAAAATGAAAAAGTTTTCAAGTTGCAGGATCAAGTAATAGAACTGGAGGTTTCTGACGTATACTTCGTAACCGGAATATCGCGCAGAGGTCCAGTGCCCATACTGACAGGGAGCAGACCATATGGTGAAAATATGGAGCAGGTAATGGCAAGGGTGTGCCCAAAGGCACGAACCGGATCAAGAAGCGGAAAGGTAGACATTCACACCGTCGAGGATCTAGCACTCAGAGTAGTGCTACACACCATTACACGAGCTACAGGATCGTAAGCTCCACATGAGGCGACCAAGGCCCAACTCATACTAGCCTCAGAGTGTATGAGTCCTACACTATTTGACTGGGCTACAGTGGTGACAGTCAACATGAAGAGACAGCTCACGAAGTGCAAGCAAGCCAAACTGAAGTAGTTTTTCTATGGTTCTATCCTAGTATCATTCATTTTGGAACAACTACCAATATTCCAAGTCCAAGGGGCCATAGTAGCTGAGCCGGTACCACGAGAGCCGAGAATGGCTCATTGGGCAGCACTGATGCCCAGAGTAGGAGGGGGCTAACATATGTCCTGGAGGCTGGAGTTTTTTGGGTGGCTACGGCATCAGTTGATCATAGTCTAACACTGGCCATATGCAAGAACTGATTTCACTGGTGATCCAGATCTTCCACTCCCGGAGGGAGATGACTGGGATAAGGAGTTGGGTAAGATCGTCTTTTTGATTTTTGTGTTTTATGATTTTTTTTGTTAATACATGTCCGTTCTGACAACAGTTATATGCATATGCAAATGTCGGCCTGGAGAGACCAGTCGATATGTCTCCCATTTCACAGAGAACTCATCCCGCAGCTGACCATCAGGTGGAGGGTGCCGAGGGAGGAGAGTTGGTCCAAAACCTCGAGGGGATTGCCCGGGAGATTCCAGACTACGCCCGGCTGGTAGATGTTCCGCTAGCATACCAGAGACATACGGTGAGACTGCCTAGTCACCTCCACCATCTTCTGAGATGCTTAGTGCGTGCTGTGGCTTGTTATCATGAGCACCACGCAGATTAGACACCTAGGGCTTTATTTCATGCATTTTTTTTAGAGACATATCGTCTCGGATGTATAAAGACGAACATGTATATTTTTTATTTATGTAATGCACACTATGTAAACATTTTGATAGATATACATACCTATTTATGGATGGATCTCTTCACATGTGATGATGTTTTGTTTATAAATTGCGCAAATGTCTATCTAAAACCAAATTAGCTACTGCATCCATTAATGTATTCATATGTCTAGGTATATGTTGATATGTAATATAGTCAAAGTTTCTTTCCAGTAGACGAATACGCAGATACAGATGTAAAATGGATGGATTTCTGACTGAATAATGCTCGTTGAGCTGTAATACTACAAGTTGTGAGTCTAGATACACAAGTAATTCACAGATACCAAGGTTTACAGCCTTGGTTAATAATTCTAACACAGCACTATATTCTGCGATGTTATTTGTAGTACGTCCCAAAAACACACCTTGCAAGTTGACCAACTCACCAGCAGGATCATAGATTACCCAGGCTACCGAAGACAGATTCCTGGTACTGCGGGAGGCACCATCCGCAAAACCAACAAACGGATTGATGGACATCTGCATAATCAGGAAGACCCGATCAGTAGAAAGATGTTTACAAGGCACACCACACCATACATGCACACAAATGAAATAACACACCCATGTACACACACCACACCAAAAATCACTTCGAGCATAGTATTTTTTCAGGTACAACCCATTTCTGGGCTGTGCCAGCGGAAATCCTTCATAATCTATAAGCTCATAAGCCCCATTCTTCAAAACGCGTTTTACTATGTAGGGCCCATGCCACATAGGTTGGAACTTGCCAGCCCCAATCTTGTCATGTGCTTGATCGTATAAGAGGACGAGGTCCCCTTCGACAAAGGAACATGGGGAAACTGATTGATCAAAGTGTGCTTTGACCCGCTTTTTCTGTGCTTCAATGACTAAAGCAGCCAAACGGCGCGTTTCATCTAACCGTTCCAAATACAAAAGACACTCTTCCTCAGTAGAAGTGTCGGGTAGAAGTTCCACAGCTAATTTCAAAGAAGGAATCTCGCATTCAACCGAAAGAGTTGCTTCCAGACCATACACCAATTGAAATGGTGTGAATCCAGTTGCACTCTTTGCAGACGTCTGGTAGGCCCATAGAGCTGAGAACAGTTGGAGGTGCCAATTGGATTTGTGAATACCAACTATTCGTCGAAGCATAGTGACCAGAACCTTGTTCACAGCCTCAACCTGGCCATTTTCCTGGGGGTAATATGGCGTTGAGCTATCGTGTCATAAGCCCAATCTTAAAGTCAGCTCGGCCATCATATAATCTCGGAAATGAGTACCGTTTTCGGTAACGATGGCCTGAGGGACCCCGAAACGTGCAATGATGTGGTTGAAGATGAATTGGGCAGTTGTCTTATCGTCGACAGCTAATGTAGGCATCGCTTCGGCCCACTTTGTAAAGTAGTCTACGGCGACGATTATATACGCATGCCCCCCAACCGAATGAGGGTTACACATCATAAAATCTACGCCCCATTTCGCAAAAGGGCCGACGGTAATAACAGGATGCAAAGGGAGAGGCGGCGCACGCATCTTGCGCTGAAAGACCTGGCACGCGTGACATTTACAGACTGCGACGATACAGTCTTTGAATATTGACGGCCAGAAGTATCCTGCTCGCAGAATTTTCTGGGCAGTGGCATATCCGGACATATGACTGCCACAGGCACCACTGTGGCAGTCATTTAGGACCCTTTCAGCCTCTTCCAAGGTTAGGCACTGACGGAGCATCGAATCTACTCCAACGCAGTATAAGGTATCTCCTATGATGCGGTAGGGTTGAGACTGATGCCGAATCCGACGTCGGGCATCTTTAGTCAACTAAGACCGAAATGTGGAGGTCTGAAGATACACAATTATGTCGCCATACCAAGGTTCGCAAGTAATGATAAGGAAAAGAGTTTCGTCCGGGATATGATCTTCGAAGTGTGAAGGAGTGGAGTCTATTGGGAGTGAGCATATAAGATCCGTGAAAACCAGTGATTTGGTTGACTTAGAAGTAGTGAACTCTAAGTCAAACTCCTACAGGATAACGATCCATTTAGAGTATTTTCCCCGCAGTAATTGTCGAGAGAGAATATACATCATGGGGTTGCAATCCGAAACCACTGTTATCGTACGCAGCAGGATGTAGTGGCGAAAACGCTGCACGACGTGTACTGCGGCTAACGCCAGCTTCTCGACATGAGCATAACGTTTTTCTTGTGTCGAGAAGGTTCCGTGACAGATAATAAACGACATGTTCATTTCTATCATCGTCATATTGCACCAGAACCATAGCTATGGTGCTAAACGCGGTGGCGAGATATAAAGTGAAATCGCGGTGATAATTGGGAGGACGAAGCAAAGGAGCATTAACCAGTAATGTCTTAAGCTTCTCAAAGGATTCTTGAGCAATGTCGTCCCAATGGAAGGGAACGTTCTGCTTTAGAAGACGCGTGAATCCTTTGGCCACCTCCACATAGTTCAGGATAAAGCGTCGAAGGAAGTTAGCTTTTCCCTGCAGACTCTGCAACTGATATAACGAGGAGGGTGATGGGAGATTGATGATAGCCTCGAAATTTAAAGGGTCAAGGTGAATTCCGTCTTTGGAGACTATGAATCCAAAAAGACAGCCATAATCCATGAAAAAGACGCATTTATGAGGATTAATCCTAATATTGTAATGCCTACAGCGAAGGAAAATTTGGCGGAGGTGTTCAGGGTGGTCCTCTTGCCTAGCTGAGTGAGCTGGAAAGTCATCCAGATAAGGCTGAACGATATGGCGTATGTCGTGAAAAGCGTAAGACATCGCTCGCTGGAAAGTGGCTCCAGCGTTCTTTAAGCCGAACGAGAGATTTTTATAAGAGAAAGTACCCCACGGACAGATGAATGCAGTCTTGTGCTGATCAGCAGGTAGAATGTTTATCTGATTGTACCCGGAAAATCCGTCCATCAAGGAATAAATCTCACTTTTGGCACATTCGTCGATGATTTGGTCTATGAACGGAGTGGGATAGTTATCCTTCGGACAGGCGCGATTAATATCGCGGTAATCAACACAGACCCTAATAGTACCCTGCTTTTTATCGATAGGGACAATGTTTGAAACCCATTCTGTGAGGGGGATGGGATAAATAAAGCCCGCGTTCAGAAGTTTTTCAACTTCTGCCTTAATTGCAGCGGCTTTGCGAGGATGCACCAGGCATAAGCGTTGGCGCACGGGCTTCGCACCAGGGTAGGTTGGAATCTCATGCACTACGATACTGGGATCAATCCCAGGCATTTCCTCGTAGGACCAGGTGAACACATCTCTGAATTCTTTAAAAAGATCAGTATAAACTTGTATCTCATCAAGAGAACAAGTTACTCCCACGTGTATGTTCTCAACGATCCCCGGTTTAACGGAGATGTTGATCGGGATGGTTTGAGTGATATTACTCAGGTTTCCTTCCGAAAGAACCTCGTGCGTCAAAATGGGCGTTCAGAGAGGTGGAGTGGGAACCTGAGACACAAAATGCTCTAGAAAATCTGACATTGCCCCCAGGCAGGGCATAAAGGAGGAACGATGATGTCCATCGCTCCAAGGCAACTCCTCAAGAGACATTGTTTCAACAATTGCTTCATCAGAAGGAAAAATCTCTTTGAGAGGATCAAGCGAATCAGCCTGACCGAGCCAGGGGGATTGAGAATAGATGTCTAAAGCCATGCTCAAAGGAGCATGCTGAGAAGGGGGAGGATCGGATGCGGTGACGATTTCACAGTAGCTAATCTCTATTGGAGTTAAGGGCATCGATTCTCCAAACTCAGTCACCTGCTCAGGCGTAGGGATGAGCCATGGGTCGTCAGACCTAGAGATCATGTTAACTTGAGCGGTGTGCGGTGGTGGTGCAGGAAAAATACCCATGAGGACGGGGTCTTTGAAGAGGCCGGGCCCTACACTGTCAGGGGGATTTGGGATCTGATCCACGTATGGATCATTGTTCTCGGAGGTGGAGGTGAAGAAGGACAACTGATCCATCGTAACGATTTTTCCCTCGTGAGGGAACTTAATAAGTCGAAAGAGGGTGGACAGCACGCATAACATGGCATGAGTCCAGCTGCGGCCAAGAAGTATATTGTAGTTGAGCTTGGAATCAACTACTTCTACTTCTACGTTGACTGTCTTCCCCTATAAAGTAATCGCTAGAATCTCGAGAACACCCAGGGGTTTGGATTCCCGACCATCGAATGCCTCTAGGGCATTGGGAGAGGATGAAAGGGCCGGAGAGCCAATGGCCTTCCAGCAAGCGGACGACATGACGCAGGTAGAAGCACCTTCATCCACAACAGCCCTATGGATGTTAAGACCATTGATCCCGACTTGAATAACAAGAGCGATCTGATGTGGAATTCGGGGGGTGAAATTTTCTAAGTCAAAGGTGAGAAGACTAGAATCGGCAGGATCGATTCCACCGATTGCAGATAATAAAGCTTTCTGTTGTGAAGGACAACTTTGAAGAACTTCCAAAGCAGACATGGCAGAAGGTGCCTGTGCCAGATCCTCAACAATACTGTAATGCTGAGCGGCACGGGCATTCGGATTGTAGGAAGACTTTCGTAGAACACCTTTAGAGGGTGGCCTTACAACGGGTTCAGTAGTAGGCTTCTCAATTTCCAACGAACCAGAGACAGGTGGGGGAGGTGGACCATCTACAACTTCCTTCCCCGGTGCCTGACGCGATTCGTTGTAACCCTTGGAACGCGTGGCGATAGAAATAGGTGCAGCGCCATTCATCATAAAGACTTGGGACCCAAATGGTGCAGATGGTGAAGGCTGTTCAACCATCTGGGTCTGCTGAGATGGGAATGGTTCTTTAAGAACTGCCGGAGTCCCTTTGGAGCCTTTTAGAAGTTGACTAACTTCATATTATCGAGGACAATCCTTAATATAATGATCTCCTTCACAAATGAGGAGGGGTACCTCGGTTTGCGTTGGGAACCGTCCTCGGTCCGAGGTTTGGAATCTGGCTTTGGGGCATCAGATTTGGATTTACCTTTTCCCTTCTTCTTCCCTTTGGAGGCTTTCTGCCTGAACGACATTAACCTCTGCAGTTTTGCCAGAATCGGTAGGGGAGGGAGGAGCAGAATTATTAGATGAGTTAGACTTTTGCTTCCCATTCGAAGATTTCTTCGAATTCTGAGACACGGAACCAATAACACCATCCACCGCTGGGGTAGGTGGAGCTTTAGAGGTTCTAGACCGTGGAGCATCAGGCAAGATATCATACAGCATGCCGGATTGTGAATATACCAAATCCAGATATTGAGCATGCGCTATGGCTTGTTCTTCAGTCACACACGCTCCCATAACAATATCTTGGGCGATTTTGTTAACGAAGGAGGTGGTGAACCAATGAGTTAGTATCTGATCAGGTATATGAAACTTGATCAGCCTACGATGATGTCGCCACTCATGAATGTGATCAGAAATGTGGGTGGCTTTGTCCTGCTTCAAAGAAGTCAGGAGATGCGTCCCAGCTTAATAGCAAACCGGTAACTGAAAATGAGTCAGAAAAGCCATGGCTAATGTATTGAAATCTTGAAAGATGCCACGGGATAATTCGATATACCACTTAGCAGCAGCGCCAGTTAAAGTGCGCTGGAAGAGGCGCAGACGGATTGAATCATCCACCCAAGAGTTGGACGAACACCAAAGATGGTAAGTCATCACATGAGCTTAGGGGTCCTCTCCAGCTTTTCCCTCAAACTTGGGGCAATCACCGGGCACCTTGGTAGGAACCGGAGGCCAATAAGGATTGTGCAGAATTGGATCATTCGTTAATTTCGAAACATCCGGTAACTCCAAGGTATCCAGAAACGGAAATGGTGGATTGGACGGCATACCTGGCCCTGGGTAAGGGCCAGTACATGTACTCCACGCTGGTTGGGAATATCCTTTCCCCCCCCCCCCATGGGTTCTGTCCAGCAGGATTCTGACCGTAGGGGGCATAGGTGGTATAACCAGCCTGATTCGGTTGCTGGTAACCAGTGTACGGGGGTTGGTAACCAGAGTATGGACCCTCATTATGAGTGGGCCCTGTGTAAGCAACATTTGGATTTGGTTGCTGAGCATAGGTGTAGCCGGGTTGTTGAGGACGATAGTTAGAACCTTGGTGCTGGCTATAATTCGTTCGATATTGACCATGAGAATAGTAGCCACCTTGAGTTTGAGTGGGTTGCTGATAGGTGGAACCCTGCGGAGCCTGATAATTTGGGTGCAGCGGTTGATTTGGCTGCGGGATCGAATGAGTCGGTCACTGGGCAGGGTTGATAGGATGTGGAGGCTGGCCTGGTTAAGCAGGCTAACCTGGCTGAGTGGGTTGCCCTGGGTTAACAGGTTGTGCCAGTTGCGCAGGTTGACTTGGCTGTTGAGAGACACCAGGTTGGACCGGATGAACCGGTTGGCCTGGAGGTGGAACACCAGGTTGTGCTAGATAGACCGGCTATCCCGGTGGAGGAAAAGAGCCAGGTGGTGGCTGGTAACCGGTTTGACCTGCAGCAGGACCATAAGATGGTCCTGGCTGGTGTGCAACGTTTGGATTAATAGGATACTGAGGTTGCATGGGTTGGGAAGGTTGGACTTGCCCCCCAGGACCGTATACCGGCCCCGGTTGGTACCCCGGCTGAGGCTGCACAGGTTGACCGGAAGGGTTATAATATTGTCCTTGCGGACCGTACGATGGCCCTTGCTGGCCTGCAAGATAGCCTTGGATGGGCTGGCCCTGTGGGTTATAAGGATAGCCAGGCTGGCCCGAAGGTTGGCCTTGGAAAGGTTTCCCTTGTGGGTTGTAATACTGCCCAGCCTGGCCATATGGTAAACCTTGAGCATGAAGGTGAGCCTCTGGAGCGGGTAAACGTAACATGTTCCCGTGCTCATCGTATTGATCTGGAAAAGCATACACGGGTGTACCATCCTGTGCATAATAAGAAAAATAAGAACGGTTGGGGACTTGAGAGGTTTGTCCAACCTTGGGGTTTGGCTGTTTTAGGGACAAACGATACTCCTCTGGAGAGATATTCTCCGGCATAGCAGTCGCTATGTAGATGTCTTCGGGAGGTGGCACAGCCCTCGCGGAGGGTGCCGTAACAGCGAGTGCAGACGTGGCCACACAGACAGTGGGCCGAACAGGTATAGAGGTGACGGGAGTCTGAGGAGACATCCCTAATGAAGGAGCCACCAGCCTCGTAGAAGGAGCTGATACCCTCATAGAGGCTGCAGCGGAAATAATCTGACCCAAGGATCTATACCCTGCTGGTAATGAGGGACCAGGTGATGACATAACAACTGGTTCAGGGTTGTCTCCTGGAAATAATCTCCAAGAAAATAACTGGTAATCCTCACCATACGTGGGGATTTCCTCGCTGGATTCACTCATGATTGAGCCTGCCACTAGATCTCGTAATAGATGGCGAGGACTAGGAGGAAAAACAACAACTATAAAAGGCGAACCTGATGTAAGAGAAAGGAACTCTGCCCCTACTCTTAATTCAGACCACGGGTCGGAAAAGGGCCAATTGAACTCAACTGGTCCCCCAAAGGGTTGCTCAGCAAGAACCGGTCCCCCGTCAGGAAACTCGGAAACAATGGGCTGCTGAGGTTCAACAGAGGATTGTGAAGCCTTTGATGAATCGTTCGTATAAGGACTACCAGTAGATGAAACCGAGGGTTCCGCCACTATGGTAGTAACGATAAGAGAAAAGATCAAACACACACACGGGCTGAAAAAGAGTCAAGACACACAATCAAACGACCAACAAGAAAAATCTAACAGGGCGTGTGATCGTGGGTGATTAATTTTTACCACATTGAAAAATAGGAAACTTCATCGTTTCATGTTTCAAGAGTCGAGAAACGGACAAAAGGTGACTCTATCTCTTTAAGTTTTGAAGCAAGCATGAAAGGACAAGCGCTTGGTGATCCTTTCAAATTTAAAGAGTCAGAAAAGATCAAATGACTACTCAGGAATACTAGGCAAAGGGTGTACCAAATAACCGTGAACTGCAATATACACCTTGGTTTCAAAATGAAAGAGAAATCAACCAAGGACTTAACGTACATGTAGGCAATCTCCCCGAATGCTGTGTCCAGTGTATCATGGGTATAGGGCAACAGACTCAGCTTCCTATGGATAAAGGATTGAAACCTAGTGGGGTATCCCTTTATATACGCGACGGTATGGGGAGCACAAGTCCGTACTAGCGCTATCTAAAGCCAAGAGGCGAACGACAGCTACTAGGTTTTAAGATGCCAGAACACGTCTCTAGCCTAGACCTCTAAATGTGTTTCGTTAGATTTCAATGCTACCTTAGTGTAAATTGAGTAAATTTTAAATTTTATCTTCAATTACGTTTCAGTTTTCAGGCCCTAGCGAATGTAATGTTTCAAAATCTCCTAAATGCACTCTATATGCCACAGTATATCATTTCATTCGATGAAAGCTATTTATGAGAGAGTTGAGAGCTTTTCACACAATAACGAAATGAACAGAAAACAACCAATGATGTCTCTAATGCAGCTAATGAAAACTAAAAGGCTTTTCGTTCAAGGTTACCAATCACTAATAACACCGAAAATATCTAATTCACATTAACTAATGAAAAGCAAAAGAGATTTTTTTATTATTATATATTTTCAATATTTCAGAGCAAAGTGCGCTAAAAAATGAAAAATAATGCAAAGGTGATTCAGGAAATGATGATAAGAGAGCAAAAACAAACAAATTTCACTCAATAGAAAACATAATCAGACCTCAAATCAACCAACATTCCCTCAAAACCAAGAAAGTCCCAAAGACACAAATGAGCCGTGTAATCTAGGCCCAAAATGAGACAAAGCGGAATTCGAACGAAGGAGGAGTCAATCACTCAAATATCATAATAAAATGATAAAAAACTGTCAAACGAATGCAGGGAAGAAATCACAAGGTTGACTGAACCGATAGAAACCAAAAACTCCCAAGGAAGGCTCAACACACCATAGCACCTAGATGACCTAGGGCTAGAATGCAAAATCGATGGAAATGGGAAAATAACCAAAGGACGAAGGTAAGAGTCAGTCAATCAAGGCTCCAAAACACTCAAGCAGTCGAAAAAATGAAACCAAAATCAGAGATCAGGCTCAGAAAGCTCAAAATCAAGCAAACCCTAGCAGTCCCCAACACTGGCACGACTGTCAGGCTAAAACTAGCACCATATCAGAATTGGCGCGGGTAATACATTGACAACTAGCACCAATTGGCACGACTATCACACTAAAAAACGCGCCAGTCAAGTTTTCTATGCTTAAATAAAAAATAAGCAATCCAAGATCAGACCAGTGATGTTTGGAGTTTTCAAAAACCCAAATTCACAGAAAGAACCAGCCCAAAAGAGCTGATCAAGCAAGCAGAATCAAGAATCAACCAAAGAGGCAAGACAATGCTCCAAGTGTTCAGTTTACAAACTAAACCAGAGATTGACTGAAGCACCTTTGATCTACTTCGCAATTTCAGAGCAAAAGAATTTCGAAGGCTATCTGGCCAACTTCAGGCTCCGTCTATAGCTCATAAAACGAACGTCAACAAGCTAACGATCCCTAGCAGAGTCGCCAATTTGTTCTGGAGGTAAATCCCCTCTGCGGACAGAGGCGATCCCTACTAGCCGAGACTGGGTCTAGCAACAATCATTCACACTATGGTGCAGGTTCCTAATTACAAATAAACCAACTAGCGATTAAGGCTTACCTGGAATCCAACGTTGTTGCTTGCAGAAGAGGTAGTGCTCCCATTCCTTAGCCCTGGCAGATCATGATCCCCACGATCTCCATGATGGACACCTGCACATGCGAGGAACAAAAAAAACGCAAGCGTAAAATCCAGTAGATGAAACTATATGTTAGTCAGAAATGACATAACTCATCATTATAAACAACAACAAGAGTGGAACCATAACCAATATTCGCTTATTATTAATCAATCAAACGAAGAATACAACCATAGTTCTGATGCCGAATTCTCCTTCGGAGGGTCGCCAGCAGAACACGTCTCGAAAATCCTGTCAAGGATGGGACAAACCTCTCTCTTCGGATCTTGACAATAGTCTCCTTGCTTGAATTTGGCCTTAGGGGAATAATCGAAACTCTTGCAGCATAATGCTCTTAGGAATTTGGGAACTTGAAGACTATCTTGCAAAGGAGATGAGCAAGCTTTTATAGATGGAGGAAGGGGATTTGGGATCCCTATAATCATGGGATTGTCCAAGGAAGCTTCCATGAGAGGTGGCAAACCACTTCCTCTCTATGGAAATCCATAGCCAAACCTCCCAACTCAAGATAGATATCAGTTCCTGGATCAGTTAGGACAAAACTTCCGCCATTTATTTTTTAAAAACACTCCTTAAATTGGCTGGCGCGAGTGTGATTTTGGGACAGAGCGCCAATTGGCGCGATCTCTTTGAAGGATTTTCCCCATTGGCACGGGTAATGAACTGGCTGCCCGCGCCAATGAAAAAAGGGGTGTTTTTAGGGTTTTTTAGCAGGAGATGTCTTCAGGGGGATGAAAGTACATGTTCAGGGGAATGCCATGAAAGTATTTTCAAGTTATGTCACTGCTCACAGGTCACAAAATAAGCCCTCCAATGTGCGAGACAGGGATCGCAGGGACGGTGATAAATTACTGTGTAACAGTAGTCTTAGGTGTTGGATTCAAAGAGGTGACCTCCTCAATATTTCCCTCGTCTAGAACTACCTCTTCTTTCTTACTTGGGGACCCTTCAATGTTAATTGGAACTTCGGTGGGAGTTTGGGGTCTTCCTTGTCTCACTATAGTGTTTTTCCTCATTTTAAAGTAAAGATGGGTTTGTCTTGGCCTTTTCTTCTTGGATTTCACAGGAGTGCCTAAGGTAGCTAAAGTGGTAGCCACCTCATCCTCAGTATTCCCTGGTGACAAACTATTTTGATGAGGGGATATATCAATTTCCTTTGGTTTAGTGATCTGTGTAGGACATAGGGCCTCCTCTTATAACTTTTCTACCCTTTCTTCCTCATCATATCCTTCTTTTTCCTCTGCCTCTTCTTCTTTCTCTTCATTTGTTTCCATTTCTACTATCCTATTTGTCTCTTCTTCCTCTGATTTGGTGTCTTTACCCCCAATTCTATATACATCAGTTTCCCTACGAGTAATGCTTTGGGTTCCTTTTATTGCCTCTCTATACATGTCTCTGAACTTGGACCATGGTACAAGAATTCTTAAGTTGTTTAGGCCATCCTCCACTATTGGCTTAATAAGGCCATGATATGCTTAGTGTTGATGCTTCCCTTCTCTAAATTTCTGGCTCATGTCCCTAAGGTATTGGAGGAGGAAGTAAGTTACATTCAATCTATGGTCAAGAGATGAATTTTCTTGGTATATGAGCTAATGAAATATCCTAAATTTATATCCATACACTATACATAATCCTCCTTCACAGGAGATGTATCTTAAGATGTTATAAGCTACTTCATCCCATGGGTAAGGAAAAATTTCTCTCCTAACCCCATTGTTATCTTCCACATGTCTCTACGTGAACCTAAAGATATTCTTCTTTGCAGTGGAACTAATGAACCTGTCTTCCCTATTCCATTTGATTCCTAGGGTAGTGTGGTTACTCTACTAATCACTTCATTACTTATTTTAATGGCTAACACTCTTATTATAGTGGCGGCACTAACATCTAACTAGGAATTTAAAGCCATGGAAAACTCAAAGGTAACTTAATAATCATATCCATTTATCAATTCAAAGAAACCTAATCATTGATATCTCCTAAAAATATCTGCTACAAGAGGGTGAAAATGAATCATTTTGGTGTCTGAAGTTTCTCTTCTGTTGAACCCACCCCCCATCTCTTTTTGCTGCTCTTAACTAGGTGTAGGAAAGGTGTTTATTTTATTGCCTTATTTTTTAATTCAGTGGTAAAAGAGGGTCACAAAGCTTCTTATCAATATAATTCTATGTATTGACCCCCTATTTCCTTCACACAATTTCTCCTTCATGTATTGTGTGAAATTATGATGGAGATGTGAGGTGATGGAAAAGTAATTCTTAGACTGATGCTTTGAGATGAAAAATGGGAATTTCCTATGCCAATTGGGCCTTTTGTTGCATTCATGTACCTCCTCTCTCTTCATGGAGCACTGATCGACTCTTCTTGTATCAGTCACAAGACTTCTTGTAGCAGTTACAGGTCTTCCTATTACACTGTCCTATAGCAAAAGTGGGTTGAGGTTCGAAGCTCCTCGGTGGCTTGAAAACCTTTTCCTCTCTCTAAATGTTCTTGGAATGGTCAAAGATGTGAAGGGAAGCACGTTCAAGTATGTTATATGCTATTTTGAGTTGGCTTGGAGCATTGTGTTGATCTATCCCTCACACAATGTTTCCTAATTTGGACTGTTGATCCCACTCAAATTTATCATTCTCATCTCTGTCGTAATCAACACCCACTCTTGGTGATTGTACTTTAACTAATTTTACAAATCCACATTTCATAAGGAGTCTACCAGTCACCTTTAGTTCAATTGGTCGAGGGTTTTCAAGTTAACTGGCCACCCTTGGCTTATTAAAGTTTTCACTGTCGACATTCATTCATTTAGTCACTTATGCATAAGGAGAGGATGAGATAGTTCCATACCTTAGCCTTACCTCCTTGTTGAATTTTTGCAATACCTTGCATGTTGGAGTTGGATCATTGGAGTGGAATCAAATGAGTTTGTATTATTTCCCGAGCTTTTGTTGTGTGTCTTCATTATTTTTGAGGTTCTTAACTAGATTTTTTTGTTGTGTGTGAAAATAACTTGCTTAGTATTCAAGGATATGTTTGTTGGTGGAGAATCATTCTTGGAGTGCCACATTTGGCTTTGAGTGACCTCACAAGTATTCCCTATCTCCATGGATGATCAAAAAAAAACTTCAAGGTTGTTATGGTGCTTACACGGGTCTTGCTACAGGAAACAACCGCTTCCTATGATTTTGAGTAACCTCACAAGTCTTCCATGTCTCCATGGATGATCACAAAACAACTTCAAGGTTGTTTTGGTGCTTACACAGGGCTTGCTACAGGAAACTACTTCTTCCTATAGCAACCTCTCTTTTTTTTCCTATTTTATACTCTGAATTTGCATGGGTGATGAGGGAGAGTGTGGAGAGGTCTTAGGGTAATGGAAAGATGATGATAGGATGATGAGGTGAAGGAACTCTATTTATTTTTTAGAATTTGTTTTACAGAGATGACAGAGTGTAGGGTTTGAGTGAAACACATCTTTGGTTGAGATGGAGGATTGATGAGAGGGTGGTAGGAAATGGTGAAAGACTCTCATGATGGAATTTTTGACACCACAGCGCCCTTGGTGGCTGCTCTTTGTCCTCGATGTACCCTCCTATAGACTCCTATAACTTCCTGTAGCACCTTAGAAACTTCCTGTAACGACACAAGAACTTCCTGTAGCACCACATAGAGGGTGAAATTTTTTGACTTTTGAGCTCCTAGGATGGTATAGAGGGATGAAGACGTGAGTTGTGGTGCTGGAGAGAGATTGGATGGATGGGGGGGTGAAGAGAAATGGGATAATTCCCTTTCCTTATGACCATAACATGTCACTATTCATAACCCTGCAAGACAAAAAAAAAAAAAAAACAGTCATGGTGTCATCTCACCTTCTTGTCTTGGTTTTTCCTTTTATTTTTCTCTCTTTTTTTTTGTTTTTGTTTTTTTTCAAGACTAGTGGGGTGCCTCAGAAGAGGTTTTCAATCCACCAACCTTCCATGGGTGACTCAAAGAGGTTTTTTTCACTCAGGGATATTTTATTTTTATTTTCCTCTTTTTTTTGCTCCAAGACTGCCTCCGAGAGGTTTTCAATCTTGGAGTTGGCCTTGGATGCCTCTTGGAGGTTTTCACCCATAACTCTTTATTTTTATTTTTTTATTTTTTATTTAGGAGGGTTTTGGATTGGAAGCTATTAGGCTCCCAATTAAATTTACTTCCATGTTGATTGTATTGATGAAATTTTCCTTAGACATGGGCTTCCTGTATACTTGTATCCTATAACCATTGACAAGCGGAGGGATCCCCTCCTCATCAGTGTTTCTGATCTGAACAACCCCATTGTCATCGAATTTATCTATCAAGTATGGGCCTAAACATATTTTCATCAAGTTCCCTTTAAATTCCTTGAACTTAGAGTCATATAGAAAATCCCAATCATCTTCCTAGAATACTTTCTCCTTGATGTTCCTATCATGCCAAACCTTCCTCTGCAATTGTATGAATTTAGTGTGA